>VDFB02184108.1:107402-150743 GCA_007258455.2 Sequoia sempervirens
TGTTGGGCATTATGGGAGAGTAGTCATTATATGCTAAGGCATCTAAATACAAATTCAGGATGACAAATATTTTGTGTTTGGGTCATGTGATGAATGCGTAGGGTTTGTAGGTGCATCAAGAGAAGATATAGGCAATATTGGATTGGATATCCCCTAAGACCCTTACAGAGTTGCATGGATTATTTAGATTGTGCAGTTTCTATAGGTGATTCTTTAAGGGGTTTTCACAGTTGGGTGCACCCCTAATGGATCTCATAAAGAAAGGGGCATTTAGGTGGAAAAAGGAGGCTCAGGGGGAATTTTATAGACTCATGGAGGTGATGAGAACTTTTCCAATATTGGCACTTCCTAATTTCACTCAACCCTTTGTACTTGAGTGTGATGCGTCAGGTGAGGGTAGATGAGTTGTCTTGATGTAGAAAAAACATCCAATAGAATTTGAAAGTAAAAAGCTGAGGGAACCATAGAGACTCTATTCATTCTATGATAAGATGGAGATGCTCGCCATTATGCACGCTTTGGAGAAGTTTAGACAATATTTGGTAGGTGGAAAATTTGTGGTTAGGACTAACCACAATAGTTTGAGATATTTCCTAGAACAAGAGGATATGAATGAGAGACATTAGAAGTGGGTCAGCAAGATACATGCCTAAAATTTTGACATCAAATATGTAAATTGAAAGAAAAATATTGTTGTTGGTGCCCTTTCTAAGAAACCAATTGCATGTTCCCTCATTTGAAATTTTAGCTGATTGGAAGTCCCACCTCCTGGTGGAATATTCCAAGAATAATTTTTCTTTTGAGTTGATGGATGGTCACATTTAGGATGACATGTATAGGGGTGGTAGATTATATTATCTACTACAAGGACATAATATATTTAGTCCCCAAGACAGAACTTAAGGAGAAGATTATGAGGGCTATTCATGATACACCATTGGTAGGGCATCCTGGATACTTCAAAACCTATAGGTAGACCAGAGAAAGGTTTTATTGGAAGGGTCTCAAGGATGATGTGTTGCAACTTGTGAAGAAATCCATGACTTGTCAGTAGAACTAGTCAGAGCACACTCATCCAACATGGTTATTGTATCCATTGCCCATTCCAAAACAAAAGTGGGAGAGTGTGTCCATGGATTTCATTACGGGTCTACCGAAGGTACGTAGTAGGGATTACATTTATGTAGTCGTAGATCAATTGACCAAGTTCACTCACCTCTTCAAAATTTCATTAGAGTAGAAGGCACTACAGGTGACAAAATTGTTTTTAGGGAGGTGTTTAGGCTCCATGGTTTGCCTAAGTACATTGTCAATGATTGAGACAACAGGTTTCTCAACGATTTTGGCAGAGTTGTTTCGACTTGGCATTGAGCGAATCTCTAGTACTCAGTTACTACCCTTAGATGGATGGCTAGATCTGCATGCTGAACAAATGGGTAGAGGGATACTTGTGTAACTATGTGTCAGGTCAGTAGAAGGCTTGCATTAAGTGGTTGCATCTAGGTGAGCACTGTTACAATACCACTTACCATATGTCCATTGGCATGACACCATTTCGAGCATTGTATGGGTATGATGCTCCTTCATTTGTGGATTTGGCGTTTGGGGATAGCAGGGCTCCCAAAGCCAAATATTGGATACAGGAGAGACAAGATATTCTTAAGGCTCTTAAGGATAATTTATAGGTGGTCTAGAATTAGCAAAAGACTTATGCAGATAGACATAGGATTGAGTGTAGTTTTGAGGTTGGGACTTGGTCTTCTTGAGGTTGTAGACCTACAAAAAGTCTTCATTGAAGAAAAGTGGTGCAGAAAAGTTGAAACCGTGTTTTTATGGTCCCTACAGGATTATTTGGCGTGTTGGGGAAGTAGCTTATGAGCTTGAGCTGCTAGAGGGAAGTAAGATTCATAGTGTTTTTCATGTATCGTGCCAGAAAGTATTGGGACAGTAGGTCACTTCTTTAGCAGAGTTAACCCCCGCCAGATGAGGAGGGGCATTTGGTATTGGTTCTTGATAAGATTCTAGATGTCAAGGAGAGGAGATTGAGGAGCAAAGTGATCAAAGAATATTTGATCAGGTGGAGAGACTTGCTCGTGGAGGATGCTATGTGGGAAGGAGAGCAGATTTTTTAACACCCCAATCAGCAATTGCTTGAGGGCAAGCAATCTCGAGAAGGGAAGACTGTAATGCCCCTTTTCAGTGATCGCTCCTGGTGGACTAATTGGCCTATTTAATTCTCGTAGGCTATAGTCGGTGGAAGGGAATTGGTTAATTTAATTATTTAATGTTGCTTTGCAAGAAAAAGTATATTTATAAGGCGATATTGAATAATTAAATTAAAAGGTGTTATAAAGTGATTTTGGGGAAATATTTTAAAAGGAACTTTATAGTCACTTTATTTTATTTTATGAGCGGGAAAAGTGCAAGTCATATATAAAGTGGAAATTAGAGCTCATTTGCTTTATGCTTGCTTATTTTTCTCTAATTGATACTTTGAGGAGCTTTTCGGAGTTCTTGGCTTTGGGGACGGAAACCCTAGGGCAACTGGTTTCGGTGGTGACACTAATCCACCCTAGCTGGTCTGGTTGGAAAGATCATACAAGTCTTTCACGTAAACGATATTGGAAATTTGTGAGTCTCCTTTGAAGACAAATTTGAAGAGCAACGATAATATTATTTGCATTTGGAGGATGGGTTATAGAGGAAAGTTGGATGATTTGCATGGTAGAGTATATTGTTGGTCGATTCATTGTGGCCCAAATTGTTGGTTGATTATATATTGATTTCCACATTTTGAGCTTGGTATTTGGATACAACATCGTAGTTACTATCCATACCCCCTGCGCCAAGGATTATTCTTTTGCTGAGATTGGCGTTGCTGCATTTTATGAGGTTGTGGGTCTGATATAAGGGGCAGGACTATTTTAGAAGGGCGCGGGCATGTTGAAGACTCCATTACTAATGATATAAAGGAGTGTCATGGTTATTTGGGCATAATTGGAGCTGCTAAGCGTGTGTATCAACAAGGGCAATTGCATAATCTTGAAACCAACCTTTGCCATTCATCTATTCATCAATTGCAAGCCATGGTGCCTCTGCTAAAACCACCATCACCTTGGAGTCTTGCCAAAACAGGTATTTTAATGTTATGAATAAGTCTGCATTTCTGTGTATGTGTATTGCTACAACTTCATTATTTAGAAATATTAATGTTGAGGGCTTTATGCCTCATTCTGTTGTAATAGATAAACTCATGAATTGAAATAATGCCATGAATAGAGTTATCTACTTGTTAATGTTATTATATGTGATTTGCAAATCTCAAACCCATTGACAATACTCAGTCCAGTTAGTAAGCTATTTGTTTGACAAAATGTTTACATATGTCAAATTGTAAAAATCATTTAAAAATATCGTGCAAAACCAAGAGGGGATTTTACAAAGAAATGTCAAAATACATAATGTTTGTTCACACAAATGAACAACAGGATGGATCTCTATTTAAATTTCTGTCTAGCATTTGGCTTGATATCAACAATGCACGTGATGATATGTGAGTCTCTCCCTAGTTGTGAATAGGAGAGTATGCACCATACTGTTAAGATTTTTGAATTCCTTCCTTAAAAAGCTCAATAGTATAGGAAGTAATTTTAGCTAATATGTTTATTGGCCAGCTCCCCTGTTCCCAGCTTTTAATTCTTACAAGACTGAGGTTAAAAGAGGATGAAACATAGATAGAATTCACTTAATCCATCCCAATCAATAAAATGTGGGCTATGCTTGGATTAATGGTTTGGATGTTGAACCTGAGAAGAAATAACACATCATGAAGAGTTTATCATCTTTCAAACATTTCCTTAAAACAAGACTCCATTGTAACTCCAACCACAATTTGGATTTAATATGAGAGGAATTCTTGTATTGTAATTGTAGGATTTGCAATTAGTTATTGTACAATATACCTGCTGCTGTTTTAAGTTACAAGCAACTATTTGTCAAATTGAATTGCTCATGGTTGTCCTACTTCCTAGAATATTAGGGCACCAAACTCTGGAGGATATTCATACAGAAATTTCTATATCCATACACCAACTAACCCACCTAAAAATGTTTCTATTCAAATAATTCTGCATAAAAAATAAATTATATGAAGTAAAAACTTCCTCATCCATTTATCTCTAACTTTTCCAATTTGAGTCAATTCAGTGATAGTCAAATCACTAAGGGGAGGGAATATTTTCAAAAATATTGACTTTTGGCTATTTGGTCAAGGAATGTCTCTCTTTTATGGCTTCCCACCATGCATGGTGATGTATATTGGGTTTATAATTTCACATACAGTTTCCTTCACTAAGTTTGCATAGTGTATTAAATATAGTTACAAGACTTGGACTTGACAAGCTGGTTTTTGACTTGGACTTAGACTTGGCAAAGATTTGATGAATGGAAAAACCATGAAATATAGAGAATTTTAAAGATTTGAATCTTTTATTGTACACCTTTCATTAAATCAACTTTAAAGATGTAATACACTTATCAATTAGATGTAATAACCCTTGCTACTTCTTGATCTAAGGAGCCCGGGCTACACTTTTCTTCACAATGTGGGATAAAAGATATATTTTATTTTATTTTAAGGATTTTATAATATAATATTTATTTAGTCACTTATTAAATTAATTAAATATATAATATTGTAGACAGTAAAAATTGGTTTAGACCTGCAACTTCAATTTCTTCATCATTCACCATTGTCTTTGTCATAATTAAATAATTTTAATTATTTAATTATATTTCCAAAGTCCCTTTCCATCTATTAATTAAATAATTTTGATTATTTAATTAAATTATTCTACCATTGTTTAATCCTAATCAATTAAATAAATATCGTTTATTTAATTGTGTCACCAATTAATCTTATTCTCTTTATTAAATTAAATAAAACAATTATTTAATCTATCTTTATTGCATTTTGACTATAATTAAATAATCTTTTAAATTATTTAATTATTCACTAAACCTTTTCTTCAGTTAAATTAAATAAATTATTATTTATTTAATTCCTTAATTTTGAATGCTGAATTAAGTTAATCATTTAATTCATAAAAGGAATTATTTCTAGCATATTCTTCTATAATTGGGTAATTGCTAAGTTATCTGATTATTCATTGTCACTTGAGTTGAGATCTAAATTAAAGCATTTAGTTATCTTCTGAGTCAATATTGTTTTTAACGAGCAGATCTTTCACAATTTAATCAATCAATTATCTACTTCCACCTCTTGCCTATGCACATCTATTAATTAAATAATTTTAATTAATTAATTAATTTATGTTTGCGTTCAATAAGACTCTTTCCTCCATGTAAATCGTCAACTTGACATGCAAATTCTATTCTTCTAATTTTTGAACAATCTTCACTGAAGATTAGATTATTATTTAATTTAATCTCTTAGACATTCGTGAGTTCTAACTCTCACTCACTAAAACCCTAATTCGAATGCATGACCTAATTTTAATCTCGATCATTCATTCAACTTTCAATCTTAGCCTATCATTCGAACAATCAATTTTCTATAAATTGTCCTACCTTTGTCATTATTCTCTCTCCCAAAATATTATGACTTTTGAGAGCAACTTGTATTAAGCTCTAATATTTCGTCATTAATCACATATATTGATGCTATATTTGCACAAATACTGAAAACTTGAAGGAAAATATCATTCAAAGGCGAAATGGAGAAGGACAATAGAGATGAATCATGGAGTTTTATTAATGCTTGGTAAGATTGTTTCATGTTTTAGCTTTCCTTTGTGCTTTGTTGTTGATGTAGGTTAGTTTTCTTTGAATTTTCTTTCATGTTATTTTCCTATCTTACAATGAGTTTAACAATATGGGTTAACATGTAATGTCATAGTTGTTGAGTAGCAAATACTACCACCAAACAAACCTTTTCAATGAAGGTGTAGTTGATCTCATAAACATTTAATGTTCTATTGATATAATAGATAGCATGTTCTTTTCTCATAGAGTCTTCCTATGCTAATAGAGCGCCGAAAGAAATTTCAGTTGTTGCTATGTAAAGTAATAGTGGTTTTCCTTTTGTAGGTGGCGCCGATATGGGTGGAGACATCATATATTGTTTTAGTTGATTGAAAGCAGCTTCACATTTTTCGTCCCATACTAAGGAAACATTCTTGTGCAATAAGTGATTAAACGGATGACTCTTGTCTACCAATTGAGAGATGAATCTTCGGATAGACTTAATCCCTCCCTGTAGAGACCGTAGTTGGCCGTTATTCTTAGGTGGCAACATCTCCATGATGGCCTTGACTTTGGCGAGATCCACTTTGATGCCCTTTTCTAAGACTATGTACCCTAGGAGTTTCACTGATGTCAAACCAAACACACATTTCTTAGGGTTTAATCTCACATTGAACTTCTCTAATCTGGTGAAGATTTTTTCTAGGATTTCAAGATGTCCCTACCTGGTAAAATATTTTCCTAAAAAATTATCCACATAATCCTCCATAAAATCAATCCATTAGTGATAACATGGTGTGTCATGTTTTCAAGTCTACAATGATGTCAATGTTGGGAAAAGAAAAATCATCCTTTGGACATGCCTTGTTGAGATCTCTTAAATTAGTACATATCCTGATGCTACCATCTGGCTTGGAAACTGGTACAATGTTAGAAATCCAATCAACATAATCAATCAATCTGTTGAATCTCGCGTCTAACAATTTCTTCAATTCTTCTTTCACCATCAAGGTGATATGTGGATGTATTTTCCTTAGTTTTTGTTTCATAGGTTTCACTCTAGGTGGTAGAGATAAGTGATGCATTATGAGATCTGGGTCTATGCCTGGCATATCAGAGTAAGACCAAGTAAATTTGATTTGTCTTTCCTCAAATAACTTGGTGAACTTGGGATTTTCCTATTCTGTCATGGATGTTGCTAGATGTAGAGTCTTTACTTTTTCTATTGTGTCAATGTTGATAGACTATGTAGGCTCAACCAACATTGATGATCTTTCATGATAGTGTTCGAAAGAGTGTCAAATCCCCCATCCTTCAATGCCTCAAAGAGGTTTTCACTGTTGGATGCACTCTTTATTTTTACTTTTTCTCGATCTAATACTACCATTAAATGGTTTTCACCATTAGATCGATGCTTCATATTTTCCATTTTGTAGCTAAGAGATTTGGTACTCCCCTAACACAAAGCTTCGTTATGAGATTCATGGATAGAATGTGTGTTAGCATTGTCATAACAAAGGAAGTTAACAATGGAATTGTCATCCACAAAGATAGGGATATTAAGAGGCTCAGTTTGCTCCCAGTCATTAAGTTCGAGGTGTATTAGAGGTAAGGGATCATCATATTTGTTAAAGTCAATGGTAGTGAGGGTCCTGATGGCAACGTGGTCATGGTGTTTGATAGCGATGTGAAGTTATATGATTTTACTCTCCTCCAAATTATCTATCTCACTTGATGTTAGTTCATCCTCACTTGAGTCATCGATATTCTGTGATCCAAATTCAAGGGGTCGAGACCCTGAGCTTTGTCCCTCCTCACGTGTGGGTGCATACCTTTGTATCACATCAACTTCTTTATCATGACAAGATTCTTTAGACAATGAATCCCATTCATACTCATTGGAGTTTGTCTCATAACTAGCTTGTAGTTGTAGGATTTGTTCATGAATTTTCTCTTTTGCTTCCTCTTTGGTCTCTTCTTTATATCCCAGTCCATTCTTGTCCTTTGCATTGAGTGTGATAGGCTGAATAGGTTCTACAATGCCTTCTTTCCTTTTTCCGATAGGACCTTGTCCTTCATACCCCATATTTTCTAAGATTATTTTCCCTTTGCCATATTGTTCTATTTGTATTCTAGTAGTTGCTAATGTAGATGCTTCCTCATCTTTGTAGAGCCAATTGAGAATGTCCTTATCTTTGGATTCATCAACTAAAGTGTTTGCTTTGACAAATTTTCCATCAAAGAGTGTGGTAGGTTGTGATGATTGTTGTTTTGATGTCGATGGCTATCCATATGTTCTCAAAGAAGGAAACAACTATTAAAGACATAAAGATTGCTCCATTGAGTACTCTCCTATTCCATTGTCCTTTAACTGGAACTTTTTCTCAAATTTTTTTGATAGAGAGTTTAGTTGAGTTTCATTATTTGATGGAGTAGAATCAGCAACACCTTTATATTTTCACTGGTTATTTTTCTCAACCCATTTTGATACAACATTTAGTTTCTTTTCATTGTTTGATGAACTAGGAATGTTAGCTTCCCTGTTATGTCGCACAAAAGTATCTTGGACTATTTTAAGTGTGTTGCAATATTGAGGATTGTTGGAATTGGCTGAGATGGTGACTTATCGTCCATTGAAAGGAAACTTCAAGCATTGGTGATATGTTGACAACACTGCTTGCATCTCATGAATCCAACGATTTCCCGAGAGTATATTGTATGTCAACTCCTTGTCTAACACTTGGAAAACTATATCCTTTACAATTGGCTCCACTTGAATTGGTAACATGATCAATCCTTGGGAAGATATCTCTTCATCATCATAGGCTTTTATTGTGATCTTTCTTCATAAATCAATTGTATTTTATGAATATCCTAGTGCACAGATAAGTTTTAAAGTGTAGATATTTAAACTAGCTCCACCATCTATTAGACCACGTTTGACTCGATGTTTGTGAATCAAAACCTCAATGTGGAGGGGTGCATTGTGCGGATGGGTGAGTGATACATCATCATTTTCTGAAAATGAAAGGCAATGAGGTGTGATCAAGTGTCCCACCATAGCCTGGAATTGACAAAATTCCAGATTGTTGGGTATTGCGGTGGCTACGAGAGCTTGTTCCAAAATATCCTTGTGTGTTGTTGATATTTTTAGCAGTTCCAATATGGATATTTGAGCTAGGATTTTTTGCAACTAATCAATGATGTTATATTGTGTTGAAGGGGCAGTAGATGTTTTAGATGTAGCTCGTAATATTACTGTGGCCTGCCCTCTTGTGGTTGCATTGACTGGTTGGTAATCTTGTTTTTCTCTGATTTTAATAAAATTAATCTGATTATCAATTGCAACAATGTTTGTGATTAGATTTATTGGTATGATGTCACAAATTTGATGTTGATGTTGATGTCATGAAGCTGATTTTCAATTGCAACAATGTCATGAGTTTGATTACCAGCTATAACAATGTCTTGTTTGTCATAAATTTCAATGTCATTTTTCTTATGTTCAACGATATGAAGACTAGCAGTGTCATAAACATAGTTCACATTTTTACCTTTGCTATTTGTAGAAGAAGATTCTCCCTTTTTGTAATTTGGTAGAGGATTCTTGAATTCTCCATGATCATTGTTCATTTGAGGTCCCTCTACAAATATTGTCTTCTTATCAATCAAATCTTGTACCAAATGTTTCAACTCCATGCGGTCATTTGTTTTGTGTCCTTTGTTTCGATGAAAGTCACAGTAGTAGGCATCATTCCATCAAGATGGTTTAACTCTTGGTTCCCAATCTTGTGGCTCTTGTAATGTTATAAGTCTGTGTCAAAATTTCTCTAAATGTTGATTCGAGTGACTGTCCCAAAGGTGTGAATCTTCTTCTATTTGATGGTTTTTGAAATGGTAGTGGTTTAGAGTCAGCATTGTTTTGATTGCTATTTTGATTGGCATTTTGATTGTTGTTTTGGTTTTTTTTATTGGTCTTGGTGGTAGTTGTTGTCAAGTTAAATACTGGTTTTGTATTTTGTGTTTTAGCCATAGCATCATTGTTACCAACATTTCTATTTTTTTGCCAAAACTTTGGTTTATCATTGCTTTTATAATGATTGGAGGATCTTGCATTATTTGATCCTTCATTGTAGATTTTTAAGACTCCTCTCTTAACCAAGGCTTCTTTCATTTTGATTCCATTTTCAATCATTTTCTCAAAGGTGGTGGGCATTGCAATTCAAGTCTATAGCCCATCTCATCATTTAGATTGTCAATGAATAGTTCCATCTTTTCTTTTTCAAGTATGGGATGATCATACCTAGAAAAAAATCTTCTCCATCTTTGTAAAAAATATGAGGAATGATTCACCCTTTTTTTGTTTTGTATTGCAAAGGTCCTTCATGGTAATCTCATGTTGGATGTTGTAGGAGTATTGAGTGATGAATTTATTGACCATCTCTTCAAAGCATCTATTACCTAGAGGTAATTTCAAAAACCACTCCATACATTGGCCACCTAAACTTTGTGGGAACAATCTTATCAAATATGTCTCCTCATGTGCAAACTTTAAGCTCATGGTTCGAAATTCCCTTACATGATCTATGGGATCAGTTTTTCCATTCTACTTATCATATTTTGGAAATTCAAAATGTTTAGGAAATGGTATCATGTTCACACTTTGATCAAAAGGATATGGGAAAATGTCTTGCAACAAGTATCTTTTTGTGGTTCCTCTCTGCATGTCTTGGAGTTGTTGCAGATTTTTCATTTGATTAGTTAAAAAAACCATTGGATATGTGTTTGGTGGATCAGTTTCAGTTCTTTTGGGTGATTCTTTCAATCGATTAACATCAAAGTCCTTTGGAAGTTTCACCCGTGGATCAGCTAGCATTAAAAGGTATTTTTCTCCATCTTTTTCGAGAACTTTCTCAATGAATTTATGGAACTTGGGATCTTGTTGAATAGTTTGGATGTCTTCCTTAGTTATTTCATCACTTTCAGGTTGGTGAAATCTATGGAATGGATTTTCTTCACCCTCAGACATGGTAGTTTGAGTTTCAATTTCCTTTTCTTTGAGTTTTTGTTTTTGCAATCTTGTTAAAACGAGCATACAAGTGTTATATTTTTCACTAAACTTTGATCTTTGTTTGAGAAATGCCAAGGATAATAACAAAGTCAAATAGAATGACAAATTTTATTGATAAGACTAAGTTAAATCTGATTACACAACGTTGTTTCATGATGAAGGATGATAGGTCCTGATGATGAAACTTAGCTTAACAATCAGAGGTATGTTTGATGATTTAGGAACTTTAAGGTGTTAGATCTTAGTTTAATTTGAATTATTTCACTTGAAAAGGCCAATTTCTTCAAGTTTAGAATAGTGTTGTGACAAAGGAATGCTTCTGTTCTAATAGGGATCCCTGAATGTGGTTTAATTCTCAGACAAATGATGAATTCTTCTCTTTGTTTACGAATTAACTAGATGTGCTAAAACATGGTATGGATGCACTAAAAATGGCACAAATGCACTAAAACAGAGCCTCGATGCACTAGAATATCCCCTAGATGCACCAGAAAATGACTTAGATGTGCTAGAAAATGGTATGTATGTGCTAGAATAGGACCTAGATGCACTAGAATATGGGTCAAATGTGCTGAAACAAGCCAGGGATGCGCTAGACTACCCCTAAGAGTGATTTCAAGTTCTATGTTCGTTGGATGATCAGGTCAATGTGTTAAAAAAATTTGCAAATTCACTAGAAAATGGAACAAATGTGCCAGAAAAGGACCTAGATGCACTAGAATATGGACTAAATGCGTTGAAAAATGACTCAGATGCACTAGAAAATGTTGTTTATGCGCTAGAATGGGGAATGCATGCGATAAATTGGAAGTGTTCACTATTTTGACTATTTGTTTAGTTATTTTGCTTTTAATCAATGAAATGGATATTTTCAGGGAATAATCTTCTAGTTAATGATTTTTAATTTGTTTTCTTTTTTTGTGAATTATGTGAATTAAGTGCTTTAAATGGATGATTTCTTGAATAATGACTTCAAACATAGTAGCAAGTTATAAACAGTTGTTTCAAGCCTAGGAACTAAAACATTAAGTGTGTTTTCAAGAATCTGGTCTGATTCCTTTGATTTCCACAGGTATAACACAAGAGAAAATAGATCAAACACTTTTCTAATGTCAAGGGTCACTCATAATATCACAACCCACATCTTAAAACTATGTCAGCTCACATAGTCATGTCACCCCCTAGAGGGCACCTGTGTTTTTGCCTTTCCTAAGTTTTAACTAAAGTCGAATCCTCCACTTTTGGCCAATAATCCCTAATAGTTATATGGTGAGTATCTTGGGGGCATATTCTTCCCTCCCTTTGCACTGTGATATTACAAATGTTCAAAAACTAACTCAGCTGGAGTCTACACTTAAAGTTTGTAATAAGGGTTTTTTGTTTGGTGCAGAAAATGATAAACTCCCTTAGGAGACCTCCCAACCTTTAGAAAAAAGGCTTTGGGGATGGTTATCTTGCACACTACCATTGAATTTTGGGTTCCCCAAATTCAATTTTGATTATAGTGGGTTAGAAAACTTGGCTTTAGTTGTTCCCACTTAGGTCATTCATGTAGGGTGAGTACTTTTTCCCACTATGACAAGCCTTCTAAAGGTGTTATAAAAAAAAAAAAGAGTGTGTCTGGCATTCTGGTCACCTAGTGAAGGGGAGAGCATAGGCCTATCACTTTACAAGCACAGTAGACAAGGGGTTCATTAACCTTCTTAATTAAGCTAGGTGCCTAATTTAATCAAAAGAAGACAATAAAACAACTCCATCCCTTGCAAACACCAGTAGTATTTTTAGATAATTTTCTTTGACAAGCATTTTAAGCACCTACAACACAGAAAATATTGATCAATTCTCAAAATTTTGAATTTTTCCAAAGTAAGCTAGATGCACTAAAACATTAACCATATGCTCTAAAAGATCACACAAATGCATTGAAATAACTATTGTATGCACTAGAGAAACTACTAAATGCACTAAAAGGAATGCCAAATACGCTAAAAGAACCCCTAAATGCATTGAAAAATTGACTGTATGAGTTGGATGCACTGTAATAGGGGTTGGATGCACCAGAAGATGTTTCGTATGTGTTGAAAGAAATCATGAATGTGCTACATAGAATTTCACGTCCAGATCTATAAAAAAACTTTCCAGAAAATGTTAAAAATGGGGCTAGGCCCCACGGTGGGTGCCAATTTATGTGCGAGGTAAAATGTGCAAATGAGTGATAAAACCACACAATCAATGAAACATTATATTAAGATATTCAAATACAATATTCAAATCACAACAAGAAATCTCTCAAAGTCATCCCATTGTTCTCTATCCTCAAGGATTCATTGAATTATAATAGCTCTCAAATTGTGTATGCACTATTACTATTAGAATGACAACTTGAAGAATGAGATGTTGGAAAATGCAAGAAATCTATTTCTACATGATTGATAACCTATATGATAGTGATGTTATGATAATGATATGATGCTTGAATGTTGTAGATGAAAGTGATATGAAAATGATGTAATTAAGCTATTACAAACTAAGATGCAGTTAATGATAAAGCCATGATTCTAAACTAATATTCTTCTAAAATGCTAATTTCCCAAATGCTAGATGCTCAAATGCTCAAATGAAATTTCTATACAATAAGATTGCTCAAAGTTAGGATCCTTCTGGTGTAGAATGAAGTTGCATTTAGAGATTTTCCAAAGCATATTCTGATGTGGCAGCAAGCAACGATCTAGATTTGATCTAGAAGAATTGACGGTGGAGGATGAAGAAGTTGGAGAGAATCAAGGAGAGTGTTCCCTTGAAATATTGAATTTTCCAAGTGTTTAGGAAGAATAAATGGAGGAAGAAAGCCAAATGTCTCAAGTTTGTTGCATAATTTGTTGAAGATAAAGCATAATTAAATATATTGAAATATTCAATTTTGTTGAGACATATGATGAGTTGGAAAGAGGAAAAAGTTATAGACATGTGACCAAATTCCAATTTGGAATTATTCAAATTTAGTAAAAAGATATTAATTAAATAAATCAAACTATTTGAATTTGTTTATTTAATTAAGATTAGAGGATTATGATTTAAGATGGAAGAATTAAAGAAGTGAACTATATAAATAAATACTTCTATTTATTTATAAGTAGATGAATTAAAATAGTTTATTAATTAAATAACTTGTATTTAATTAATTAAATTATCCAGGCCATTTTTAGGTGTATACACTCAGGATTTTTCATGACAAAGCTTATGACAATAGGATAATGATAGGCTTGTTTAAAAGGATGAGGTATGTCAATAGATACCCAAAACATGTTTCAATATTTTTCCCCTATATCTTCATCGAGATCAAAAGGAGGAAGGGAGGATGAATGAACTCAAATATGATAAGTAGGTATGATGGCTATAGATGGTAGGATGGTAAGATGGTAAGATAGAATGATATGACATGAAAATGATAGGTTGGATAGATGAGACATTATGCCCCCAAGTGTAAGTGACATAGAAGATCAACCTACACATGATGCCTATTTGCTAGGTTTTCATCATGGTACTTATCCAAGGTGTGTGTTTACCAGGTTTTCACCATTGGACGAAGGGATTTCTCTTTACTCCTTTTTTTTTGCTTTTTTTGAATTTTTGAATTTTTGAATAGGAGAAGGGGAATATGGATAGGAGGGACTCAAGTTTCTAGTTCCATGAAAGGTGGTAGTCCCACTAGAGATGGATTTCATTACATGGACCATGTCAAATGTCATTATGCTCATAGATGTTGGTAAGGGATGACATGAAAGGGAGATGGAGTAGGTAGATGATGGATTATGATGTGGATTATGGAGGAAAATAATGGATTGTGATGCAGATTATGTAGGGAAGATGATAGGGATTATATGAGACTTATGCAAAAGATGAATGCAGAGGCTTAGCCAAAAGCATGGACCATAGGAAGGTGGTGGAGGAGATATGTAAGATAATGAGTGAAAGGTGAGGGGATGGAGGTATGTGGAATTGTTGTGAAATGGAAGGTAACCATGACCAATGGTTGCACACACTATGATAAACATTGAGGATTTTGATGTGGACAGGGTGTAGGAAGCAATGGAGATGTTTTTTTAGGAGGTGGTGGATGTAGTGCTTTTAGTACCCACATAGACTTAGTATTTTTATGATTTTTGTTTGGCTTGTGGGCTTTTTGTAATTTTTGGATAGAATGTGCATTTTGGATGGAAGGGGATGGTTGGGATTTTTTTGATGTAGATGCCTCATTTGATTTGCTTTCCTTTTTATTAGGTACCCAAACCATTTTAGTTTTGGCCTTTACTTTTGGTGGTATGGGATTATATAACTTTTTGATTGTATTTTGCTTTGGCTCTAGTGCAAGAGCACCCCAACACCATTAAGCCTCAATAAGAAAATATTGTGATATGGGCACAAATTCACTTTTTTTATTATGTAATGAGGTCCAAGGGACCATATTCAACATGCAATAGGGCTTAGACAATAGTTTTGGGATTATTTTCCAAATATTGCTTGAAATGCAAAATGTTGACAATGTTGCTTTGTAGCCCAAGGTGGAATATTTATGGATTTGTAAAGGGAATTTCAAGGTTAGTGTTGAAATAGTCCATTATAATGGGGTTTGAGTCATTTTTGGGTTATTTAGGCCAAAAGAGCAAAGGTTGTAAAATGTTGACAAAATTGTCAAAATGTAAGTGCAAAAGAGGACAAAATGAGAATATGAAGTCATGAGTCTCTCAAGAATTTTTTAAGGTATTTGAAGAGGTTTAGGAAGTTAGAAAGGATTTAAATAATCCATTTTTGTCATTGTAAATTCAGATTGATGGGTTTGTAGAAGGAGCGAATAAAGAAATGCATTTTTTTTGCAGATTTTTCATGTTTTGATAGTCCTTTTTTGGCTTGGTACGGTCTTGTATGGACCCAAAATACATCTCTCTCTATATTTATTTGAAATTTATGTGAGTTAAGAAAAAATTTAAATTTTTTTGAGATCATTTCATTGAATATTAAGAAAGATATGCTCATTTTGGTAGAAACAGTCAAGTTCAGATTTTAATAGAACAACAAGCTCTCAACTATGCATAACTCCATTTTTATTGATTGGAATCCTTTGAAAATTGGTTTGTAAGTCAATTATATTGTTTTCTTCAAGATTATTTAGGTTTCATGTGTAATTTTTGAATATTTTGTCTCATTAGGTGATGCCCTAGCACTGTTGCAATGCTTGGAAGAGTAATCAAGAGGGTTACAAGGTGGGGTTTGGTGAAAACCCATGAAAAAACCTTGGGAATTGAATATATTACTATTGGAAGACTAATTTAAACATGTTGGACCCATTAGGTAAGTTTATAAAGCATTGGAGGTATGTGAACCTATAAGCACCTACTTTGTGCATTAAAAAAAAAGTTGCTTAAGACTGTGGTTTTGTGCTTTAGTAGATTAGTGTTCATAATTATTGCATGAAAGAAGACCTCATTATGTTTTAGCCCTATCATGATCTATGTGGTGTATATGTTCCATGAAGTTCCATGGATGTTTGGGGGTTAATAGAGAGTATATTTTGAAGCCTACATGGAATTGTTGATCAGATTGTGAAGGAAATTTGTATTTTGTATCCTCCAAAGGGGATGGACCACTAATAGGTCCTATGAAGAGTTGGTTTCATGAGGTTAAAAAGCATCATTTCTCTATTCTAGTGTTTGAAAGTTCCTCCAATTGGAGAAAATTTAGTTAAATGAACCTTTTTATGCCACGAGATTGGCAAAGTTGGATTGTGGACTCTTTAGCTTGCATCAAAGTGGTATCAGAGCTAGAAGGCTCTAGGAAAAGATAGTTTTTGGTTTTTTTTTTGTGTGTTGTGGTTGTGTGTAGGTTAAGAAGAACCTGGTTTCTATCGAGAGAAGGCAGAGAAAAGTTGAGTTGAAGCAAGGTGAAAGAGACTTGCTTGAAGATGGATACGTTGATTGAGGTATCAACAGGCTAAGAGTTCACTCAACAAGAGAGAAGCAAGGTTGACGTATCTTGCTTGAAGAAAGAATAAAAATGAGATGAAATGAATATTGAAGCTATTTCAAGAAAAGTAAAGGGAAAACCAACAAGGAGGAGCATTCAGAAGTTGTAGAACATCAATCCAAGTGGACTTGGATTTCTTCTTGGTCGAGAGTTTGGTGTAGGAGCACCCCAGCACCATTAAGACTCAATAAGTAAATATTGTGATATGGGAAAAAATTCAATGTTTTGATTATGTAATGAGGTCCAAGGTACCATATTCAACATGTAATAGGGCTTAGACAATAGTTTTGGGATTATTTTCCAAATATTGCTTGAAATGCAAAATGTTGTCAATTTGTTGCTTTGTAGCCAAAGGTGGAATATTTATGAATTTGTAAAGTGAATTGAAAGTTTAGAGTTGAAATAGGCCATTTTAATTTGGTTTGAGTCATTTTTGGGTTATTTAGGCCAAAAGAGCAAAAGTTGCAAAATGTTGACAAAATTGTCAAAATGAAAGTGCAAAAGAGGACAAAATGAGAATATGAAGAGTCATGAGTCACACAAGAATTGCTTAAGGTAGTTGAAGAGGTTTAGGAAGTTATAAAGGATTTAAATAAGCCATTATTGTCATTGTAAACTCATATTGATGGGTTTGTGGGAGAAGCGAATAAAGAAATGCATTATTTTTGCAAATTTTTCATGTTTTGACAATCCTTTTTTGGCTTTGTACAATCTTGTACAGACCCCAAATCCATCTCTCTCTAGATTTATTTGAAAGGTATTTTAATTAAGAAAATTCTTCAAGTGGTTTGAAATCATTTCATTGAATATTAAGAAAGATATGCTCATTTTGGTAGAAATAGTCAAGTTCAGATTTTAATAGGGCAGCAAGCTCTCAAAAATGCATAACTCCATTTCTATTGATTGGAATCCTCTGAAAATTGGTTTTTAAGTCAATTATATTGTTTTCTTCAATATTATTGAGGTTTAAATTTTAAGTGTTGAATATTTGGGCTCATTAGGTGATGCCCTAGCACTGTTACAATGCTTGGAAGAGCAATCAAGAGGGTTACAAGGTGGGGTTTGGTGAAAACCCATGAAACAACCTTGGGAATTGAATCTATTAGTATTGGAAGACCAAATTAAAAAATTTGGACCCATTAGGGAAGTGTGGAAAGTAGTGGAGGTATGAGAACCAATAAGCACCTACTTAGTGCATAGAAAAAAAGTTGCTTAAGATTGTGATTTTGTGCTTTAGCAGATTAGTGTTCATAATTATTGCATGAAAGAAGACCTCATTGTGTTTTAACCCTATCATGAGATAGTGAGACCTATTCATATGTGATGTATATGTTCCATGAAGTTACATGGATGTTTGGGGGTTAATAGAGAGTAGATTGTGAAGCCTGCATGGCATTGTTGATTAGATTGTGAAGGAAAATTGAATTTTGTATCCTCCAAAGGGGATGGACCACTGATAGGTCCTATGAAAAGTTGGTTTCATGAGGTTCAAAAACCTCATTTCTCTATTCTAGTGTTTTAAAGTGCCTCCAATTAGATAAAATTCAGTTAAACGAACCTGTTTATGCCATGAGATTGGCAAAGTTGGATTGTGGACTCTTTAGCTTGCATCAGACTCTTTGCATTGATGCCCTAAGGCATGAGGATTTTTAGGATTTTTTACTTTATATGTAGAGGCATTGCAATTATTTCTTTTGAATCCCATGGTATGGGTGGAATGATTGGAAGCTTCATGTTTAGACAATGTGTGCATTTGTTGGTCATGATTAGGGATGTTAAGGCATTCATGGATAAATGGATAAGAGGATTGTATGGTAGGGATATTAGGCGTTGGGAGTAATTGAGGTAGATTAGATGGAGAGATATTAGGATTTGGAAGAAATTGTGGAAAAGTGGATGGTGGAAGGTGTATGGCCACATGCTTTTGAAATTTGTAAGATGATAGAGGAGGGATGTCAACATATGTTTTAGGTGTATGATAGGATTCATGATGGAAAGTGGACTTAGGATGCATGGAGGAAGTACCAACATCTTGAGATTGGTGTAATTGGGGTGTATATCCAAGGCCATAAGAGAATTGAGGGACTTTGACATGGATGGGCTCCAAAATACCTTTTTCATGAAGGTCTAGACCTTTACCTTGGTGGTTCATGTTTTGGAGTATGCAATTGACAATGGGACTAGGTGTAGGTGGAACACTAGACATGATTTCCTTATTGGATGGAGAAAATGAAGAAAGGGAAGATAATTTTTTTTGTTGTTCTAAGGAGGAACATTCATGAATGAAGGTGGAAAGACCAATAGGATATTATGGTGGACTTGCAATGGGGTCGATAGTGGGTGATGGAGGATCATTAGGATCTTGATTAGCATTGTGTTCACTTAGATCCAAGGTATTTCGTTGATCTTCTATGTGTGCTTGGGAGGCATATGTCTCATCAAGGGAAGTGGATGTTGATGGATCATGTATAGGGATAGGTAGGGGGTGGATAGGAGCAATGGAGGTTTCTTGCTCATGGATGGGTGAAGTGATAGGCTCTTGACCATGGAATACATAAAGTTGGATAAGAGGATCATCATGGCCTTCTTGATCATAGAGGGGAGATTGATCATAAATAGGACCAAGTATGTTATGAGTTGGATCATTATATGGGCCTAGATCTTGATTAGAATGAGAGGTTAATGTTTCCTCATTCATAGGATAATACTCTTGACATAAATCTTGGCTTGCTTGAATGAAAGTGGAAGAGGGTGGCTCTTGAATGGGCTCAACATGTTCTAGATGGTTAACAATATGTAGAAATGATGTAGGTTGACTTAGGCTCAATGGGAAAGACTCTTGAATAGGCTCATGGGGGAGACTACATGATGGGATTGGAGGAATAGGCATGGCATTCAAAGGTTCTTTGGTAAGCTCATTAATGGGTGCTTGACATGGGGATGGTCTATTCTGTGCTAGTATCCATTGGATCACATCCTTTGCAAGTGTATGGGCAGATGGATAATATAGTGGATGGAAAATGATAGTGGATGGTGTTATAGGCATAGGATTAGGACTAGCACATAGTGGCTTAGGGATAGGCATTTGATTGGATGGTGGTATGATAAAGTTATAGGGTGCATGAACTAGATTGGTGTTCCCCTTGTCAAATGGAGCATGAGAATTGAAAGGCTCTTGATTTTGTTGCCAAGCTGGACTTGGGCCCTATGTTCTTGTTGTGATATGGGTGGATATGTTGATCTCACATTGACATGATAGGTAGGTGGGTTTGGTTGGCATGATGATGGAGGTGACACATAGGATTGTGATTGAATGTGTTAGAGGTTGAAATGGTGTTTGGACTTGTTGTGGTATGATTTGTTGTTGCGATAATGATGGAGGGGTTGCATGGGATAATGGTTGTTGAGAGGTGGATTGATATGGCTAAGGGTTGGCATTAGAAGAGGTGTGATAATTTGATGAAGGGGAAACATGATATGTCGATGGATGAGGTTGATATGATGATATAGGTGACACATAGGATTGAGATGAAATTTTTTGATGTGATAATTGGACTTGATGATGTGCTTGTTGGATTTGACAAGTGGCCATGAGGTATTGGGCTTGTGCTATGAGTTGTTGCATTTGAGGTGATTGGTTTTTTTAAAGTTGAAATTGTTGGATGAGGACTTGGATTCCATGTATAATTTTTTGGTCTAAGGGTTGTGGTACTTGATAAAGTGATTGGAGGAGGTTTTGGAATTGGGGTACTAGGTCTTCTAATGTTGACATGGTGTAAAATGATGTTGATTGGATTAAAGAGATGATGATGATTAGGATATGATGTGGAATGACAATATTGTATGATCTAGATGATGTGGCAAATATTTATTGGAAGTTTGACTTGGGAAATATCAAACACAAGATCTCACATGTAAATGCATGAACACACACACCAAACACAATAATAAATTTGTCTTTCAAGATTAAATGTTATGATTAAGCAAACACTTGAATACACAAAAACAAGTCTAATGCTAGTCAAGTTGATAAAGCCAATTAGGTCTCAAGCTAGGATGCATAAGGTTGACGAGGGATGATTTGAAAGAAAAATCCCGCCACACAGTTGGGAGAAAGGGGTAACCCACCCTTCACCTTCACTTCCCAAATGCATAAAGTTCTTTGGGGCTTAGCCAAGAGTGACAAGATTTAAAATCCCAAAGAGGCATGTCTTTGGATTCACACCTTGATTTAGGTCATCCCTTGGAGGGGAGTGTGCTCCAAGCAGGCCTCCTAAGAAGGGTATGACACAAGCGAACCAAGTGAGGTGTTTTGGAGGACACACAAATTTGATTCACACTTGCAATTGTTAATTTCCCTTTAGAAAATGGAAATGTGTGTAAGCAAAAAATGGAATCACTTGTTCCTTTTAACCTAAATACAAAATGTGTGATGGAATACAATAGTTATTTTTAAGCCCAAATTCAATGATGTGACAACAAACAAGATGTTCATTTTAAGCCCCAAATTGAAGTGTGTTGACAAGCAATGATTGGAGATGAAAGATGGAATGTGTGCACCTAGAATTTCTTTAGCTCCAAATTTTTGTCCACTTGATCCAATTTTTTTCTTTGAAGTTTTTATTTTTTTCTGCACATTCATAAAACCAACAACAAAAGCCAAAACCTTAACAAGATAATTGATCACTAATATTAGAGGGTTAGCTAGTCAAGACAAATCTGAATTTTGGAAATGTTTTTTGCATCAAAAATAAAAATATAGAGAACAAACCCTTACTAAAATTTCCATAGCTTTCCAAAAATGTAAAGAAATCCAAAAAAATTGTTGTTTTGCACCCAAAATTAATTTTTTACGAAAAATCATTAAAAAATTATAAAAATTTCAAAACAAGTTCAAAAATTCTGATTTTTGGATTAATGGTGCTTGACATCATCCAAAATCTATAGAATTGTTTTTGTGAAAATATCTACAACTGTTTGTGAGATATAAGCAAATCTTTGTAGAACCCTAATTTTCAAAGATTTATTTTTTATCTAATTATTTTTCATGCAAATTAAGAACATAAAGAACATACCCCTACTAGAATTCAAATAAATTTCTAGAAATATAAAAATATCTAAAAAATTTACTAATTTTCTCTCAAAATTGATTTTTCATTAAAATAACAAAAAAATTATAAAAAATTTTAAAACAGCTCCAAAAAAAATGATTTTCAGACTAGAAGCTCTTGATATTGTTCCCAACTTGTAGAATTTTTTTTTTGAAAATATATATAGTCATTTAATAGATATGGTCAAATCTTTGAAAACTAGTTCCAAAATGATGCAAAATATGCAACAAAAAGGATCCAACTCCAAAATTTCTCAAGATTTGTCAAAATATTGAGCCAAAAATTAGTTAGGAAGTTCACATTGGGTTCACCAAAATGTATATGAAAATTTTGGATAAAATAAAAATGATAAAACAATAACATGCATTACCTAATCTAAATCTTCAATACCTCAAATAGATGCAACGATGGATGAATTATTTAATTGATTTGATATGTTGGTTGCTCAATTCAACAACATAATATTAAGATGGAGATTATAGATGAATGATGATAGATAGAAATGGATGAATGATTCAAGAATGATTTTGGTAGCATTTAAGGATACTTGAAGAATCAACCCCCCTAATTGCTTATGAGAGGGTTGATTTATAGGAAAGGTCTGATTTGGATTGATGGTTGAGATTGGATGTCAATAAGATGTCATAATAAAAGGCCTAGATTGAAAGTCGTAGTATGAAATAGGGTTAGGGCAATGATAAGGATTAATGGCCAAGATTGAATTATAAGATAATTCAATCAAGGGTGGAAAATGAATGAGACAAGAGAAGATTAGAATGGTACAAATAATGAGGTTGGCATAGAAAAAAGAGGTTGTTGGAGAAAATTAAATAATTATAAAATTATTTAATTTGGGAGGGAAGGTGAATAATTAAATAATAAAAGCATTACTTAATTATAAAAGACATGTGACATGTTTTCTTTTAAATTAAATAATAATTTAATTCAAAAGTGGATGAAAATGACAAATTAGTAAATAATTAAATTAATAAAATTTATTTAATTATAGTAGAAAAATGACAATAATTAAATAAATAAGCATTTATTTAATTATAGAAAGGAAAGGGGCTAATTAGTGACATAATTAAATAAATAAAATTTATTTAATTAATCAAGGGAAGAATAAAGAAAAAAATTAATTAATTAAATAATTAAGAATTATTTAATTAATAGAGGACTATGACCTTAAAAGATAATTAAATAATTAAAATTATTTAATTATGCAAGTAGAAGGAGGAATTGATGTGAAAAGGAGGGTTAATAGGTGAAGGACAATTTTCAGTGCCTACACCTACAATTATAGCCTCTTAATGTGCACCAACTGTACAGATCATCTACAACACTTTGTTAGGGTTTCCCTCACTTGTTATCTTCTCCAGGAAGCTTCATGTTTATCTCAAGCCTTCCACCATCATCCAACTCATCTAGAAATAATTGTCAGGGTTTACCAAATATCTTCTTCATCATACAACCTCAACCTTGAGCCACATCCATATTAAATTTGGATACATAGAATTTGCTAACAATATAAACCCTAGAATCAAATATTCAATTAATATAATCTTCTATTTATTTGATCTAATTTTGATCTCTTTTGACATGAAAATTTGTGTCACTCACCTATAGATCAAATCTACATTCATATTGGTCAATGGTGCAACTAGACCAATTAATTTCGACCACAAAGTCAGTTACTAGTCGAAACACTCGTTTACACAGACTTAGTTGTTTGAGATCTTCATCTTTGAATCTGGGTCGCCGATCTCTTATCTTCACGCCAAGATCCTCTGGCTCTCCATTCATCTTAACACCTTTAAGACATGATTTTTAGATCATCTTTTTTAAATGTGCACCCTCAATCTTTCTATATAGCAATCACCATTAGATATTTTCCTCTTGATCTCTATTGCAGATCTTCTTCATACATCGCTTGCCATATGTGGGGTCCACCAAATCACACATCCACATCATCACGACACAATTCACAATAATGATGTGAATTGTTATACTGAGCAATCATCCTCTGCCATTTGTCATCACACGTCACCATTCACCATTGTCACCTCCCAATCTCCAACAAGCTTCTTGTTCATCTCGAGCCTTGCACCATCATCCAGCTCATCTAGAAACAACTATCAAGGTTTACCAAATATCTTCTTCGTCACAAAACTTTTTCCTCAAGCCACATCCACATTAAATTTGGATACAGAGAATTTGCTAAGAATAGAAACCCTAGAATTAGATATACAATTAATATATTCTTTTATTTATTTGATTTGATTTTAATCTCTTTTGATATGACGATTTGTGTTGTTGACCTACAAATAAAATCATCATTCATATTGGTCATTGGTGTAGCTGGACAAATTAATTTTGAGCACAAATTTGATTACCAGTCGAAACCAAGTCATTTACACAAACTTACCCGTTTGAGATCTTCATCTTTGAATCTGGTTTGTCAATCTCTTTTCTTCATTCCATGATCCTCTGGCTCTCTGTTCATCTCAACACCTTTTAGAAATTGATTGTTAGATCATTTTCTTTAAACATGTGTTGTCGATCTTTCTATATAGTGATCACTATCATATCTTTGCCTCTTGATCTCCACCACAAATCTTCTTCATACACCACTTGCAATATGTGGGGTCCACCAAGTCATGCGTCCACATCATTACCACACAATTCACAACAAAAATGTGAATTTTTATACCAAGCAATCATTCTCTGCCATTTGTCGTCACACGTCACCTCCCAATTAGGTCTCATCAGACACATCCATGGTCATCATCTACCTTTCGTTATATCAAGGGGAGCAACATTTTGGTCCTACAATATTTATCTTTCTTCCATATGAGGTGCCTTCATTATCGAAGGGACCAATCATTCTATTTTTTTGATATTCATCTTTCTCCCCAATGAAGTTCCTTTGTTCGATCATCACCAACTCAATCACAACCATTGATTAAGTTCTTTTTTGTGTCAAAGGGAATCTAAAATAACTCCTTTTGATATGTTGTTGTTTCTTTGATATATCTTGTAGCTTCAATCACCATTTGATTAACATCATTCAATCTCCATCATTCCATGTTGTCCTGCGGGACTTAGCTGAGACTCACCATATCTCTAGATAATTGGCAGACTAATGCCACTTGTCAATCTCTGGTGTCATCTTCCACTAGCTTCGTATGGTACCTTCATTGTGTCGAAGGGACTTAAAATTACTCACTCTGATATGTTGAAGTCTCTTGGATGATGTTCTATCATAGGGACTTAAAATAGCTCCTATTGATATGGTGTAGTCACCCTAATATGGGTTAATGCCACCTATTCACACACCATCACCTTCCTTTGTCATCTTTCAGTTAATCTAGTCCCACCAAACTCTATAGCAAGCATCGTCTGATCATGAAGGCTTGCCCTCCACCATTGATCAAGCTTCACCATTGTTTTGAAGGGACATAAAACATTGTCTCTTTGAAATCCCATGGTCACTTCAATGTATCTATTAGGTGGTGTAGGGGCACCAAGTTCATTTTTGCAAATTTGGTCAAACAAGGTCATTTGATAGGTTTTAGGATGTTTGAGTCTTATTTTTTCTAATAAGGTCATAATATACCATTTGGAGTTGTAATTTGAGTCCAATGTGATCCATTTTGTAAAAGGTGTCAACGTTTTCAAAAGTTGTCAAAATTGCAATATTGTCAAGTGCAAAAAAATGTAAATGAGGAAGCCCAATGGTCAGGGCATTCAAATGGCAGTTGTAACCATTGGTTTGTGGTTATAAATATTTAAAAATTATTGTAAACCTTGAGGCAGAGGTTGGTGAGTTGGTTTTGAAAGTTTAAAACAATAAAAGTCTCCTATTTCTTCAAAAATTCTATATTTTTATTGGTAAACTATTGTTGCAGGGTTCTGTACGGACCCGTACTAAATTTTTTTGATAAAAAATGCATTGAATTGGATAGAGTGAACTAGGAGTATATTGCTTTTTTTTATTGGATTTCATCAAGGGAGAAGTGTTTTTAAAGCAATTTTCTGAACTCGGTTTGTAAAACCCAATTTTGAGGATTTGTGGGAGCATAAAATGTATTAATGGCCCATTACACCTATAATGTCTTGTAACTTGGTGGAATGGGTCCATTTAGGTAGGGTTAGATGTTAGGGTAGGTTTTAAGAGCAGTGAAGGTGTTTAGATGAAATTTGATTGCTGCCCTAGGTGTATTTCCATGAGTTTTAGCTTAAAAATGATAGGTAAGAGTTGAGGTTTGGTGAATAGGCAATGATAAAGGTTAGAAGTTGATTGAAAAAGCATGTGCAGACATATTGTGAAGTTTTTTATGGAATTGGAAAGGTGAAACAGGGCTGGGAAGTTGAAGATTCAATAAACCCTCATTGGAAACAAGCTTAAATAGGGTTTTAGTAAGGTTTTGTGACTTTGTAAATGATTCCATTGATAAAAGCTATTGAATTAGTCTATTGGAAACCTGTGGAGGACATTAGAATTGGTTTTTGTGGTTACAGTGAATAATTTCTTGGAGTTTCTTTGGAAAAGTGACCTATTTGGGGGTCCAAGGGCAACATGGGAACAATTATTTAAGGGTATTGTTCTGAAACATCCCTATCACCTTTTGAGATATGTTAAGATAGAGCATAATAGGTGTCTAGAATGATAAAAAATTTATGGGATTGAGGAGTATTCTGCAAGATATGCTTTAATTCCATCATTTGGAATACTACAAGGAAATGAATATGAATGGTGAGTAGGACAGCAAGTTGAAGGTTTTGTGATTGAAGAATTGTTTGAAACTAACATAATTGTGATTGTTGAAGATTTTCCTCCCTAATCTACATCAATAGGTAGATAATTTCATTGAAGGGACTCCAAAGTGACTCCTATCAATGTGGTTAAGTCTCCCCAATGTAGGGCCAAATATTCATCGCTCAACTTAGGAAATATTAAAATCGACAAACATTAGCTCAGTCGGTAAATGCTAGGAAAGGGGGTTGGTCAAGCTATGTCCACAATGGATTAAGTTCTGACTTAATCAATTTTCAATGGACAAATACAAGTCACCATCAAAATAGATATCTTGCTTGAATTTTATGATTGTAAACTGGTAGGGTTTATTTGCAAAACCCTAAATGAACCAGAGAGCACACATAATTCAATTTTGAGCATATTATACATCCTCTGGACCTGCACTACACTTTTCTAAGAAGCTCTAAGAAAACCTATATTGAATTTGGCCATAAATTTCCATCAAATGCCTGGAAGTAACTATTGTAGAGAGATGACAACATTTTGTCGACTTTGCAACTTTTTAAGCAATTTTGCAATAATTACAAAATATTCTCTTATGCATCATCAACCAACCACACACTTCCAAAACTAGGTCCATTGCTCTCACAACCATCTTTTGTCATTATACCAACACTCTTCCTTGCATGATATCCCATTTTAACATCAATGCAAACAATATGCCAACAATCTCCCCCTTTGTCATTGATGGAAAAATCAAATGCTCACTCAGCCTATATCATTTGAATCTAATAACACTTCATGCTTTCTATCAGTTATTGAGAAACCATGTACCAATTAAAGATATTATAGTCCAAGCTTTGTACCAATATCATCTTTAATTTCTCCCCCTTGCTCATTTGCTTGAGCATTTTAACAACTTTCTCCCCCTTTAACATCAATGGAAAAGGGTCACACTCCTGAACATCTTGTTTCAGGTCACCATGCTTCTGTAGCTTCTAATTCTCTGTAGCAATGGTAGAAAGGGAAATTTTCTCCCCCTTTGACTGATACCAGTTTTTCTCTCCTCCTTTGACTGCAATGGAAGAAACAAAATTCTCCAACTGCTCTATACCAATTAACACTATTTGATGCCAGTTGAAGTGCCATTTCATGCTTCGAACAAATCAGGTATGATACCAATTGTAGATATTTTCACTTTATTCTCTATACCAATTGATATTCTAGATTGCACTATATCAAGTATAACATTTATTTGATACCAATAACAGCTCCCCTTTAGACATTGCTCCATTTACTCTTGCATATTCAAGCATTTGCTTCACTTTGAGCTCTATACTAACTAAAATGTTTTGAACCAATTCACAATGGTCTGACCCCAATTGGAACCACTTTATACCAATTATAACAAAATAAATTTGTGAGTGTATTTATAAAACAACTCCCACTTATACATATATCCTCTTCTTGAAGACAAGGAGCATCTTTCTTAATAGATCAACTACACAACTTCTCTCCTAATTACATATACTCTTTCCTTTTAACAAGACATACAAGGATAAAAGATGTAACCATAAATCTACAACCATCAAATCATTAGAAATTTGTAAAACTTATTTTACCTAACTTGATCTTTCTTTTCTTTTCCAGGGATGAATGAGATACCAGTTAAGCTCTCCTTGGACTGATGCCCTATCACTAAGACTTATCATCCTTCTTCTTAGAAATATGTGAACCATTGCTCACTTTGAGGGCTATTCCTCTTCTTACTTTGTGCTTTTGGTCTAATATTATTTGTTTTACAATATTCGGCTATGTGACCAAAATTGTTGTAGTTAAGGCACATTACATTCATATCTATTACATGAGCAAATAAGTTGTTATTCATATGTTTTGTGCTCCTTTTGGGTGCAACTCTAGATTCAAAAGCCCTATGAGAAAATTGATAACAAGTATAATAGTAACCATTAAAAACCATGGAATACTTGGTCATATATTTCCTTTGTATAGGACATGAGGTGTTCTTCTTTGTTTTGATTTCTTCATGTATCTCATCCTTGTAATTCTTTCTACATTAGCTCCCTTTGTATGTTGCTTCTTCTTTAGGATTTTAGGGATTGATTTCTCCATCTTCTTATATGTTGTAGGCTTTCTTCTTCTACTAGTTAGGAATTGAATGGTTGTTCTTCTTCTTGTCTGTAGTAGGTATATTTTCTTCTTCAACTTTCTTCTTATCAATAGAGGGCTTCTTTTCCTCTTTTTCTTTCTTCAATTTAGTAGTTCCTTTTTTTGATCTTTTGTTTCCAAAGGAATTTTCCTTGGAAAAAATTGTGTAGGCTTTCTCTTCCTTTGTGCAACATCTTTCTTTTGCTCTAAATCTATCACATAACTTTGCAGAAGCACTGGGAGAAGGACTCTTTCCTTTCTCAAAACCAAGGCCAAACTTTTCTTTAGGTTTTGATGGCTTTTGTGATTTTACCAACTTATCTAATATCTCAGAGCCACTTTTCAACTTCAAACCTTTGTCATTTTACTTGTTAGCATTTTCTAACTCTTTTCTTAGAGCAATTATTTTGCTTCTAGCTTCAAACACTCATTTTATTTAGAATGTAGTTCACATTTAACTACTTCTACTCTCTTTGCTTCTTCCACTTATATCTTCAAGCTAATCACCATCTAATTAGATTCTTCAAGACTCTTGTTCCTCTTATCAATCTCTTTTTGTTCATGTAATTGGTGTTCTTCATTCTCCTTCTTCATCTCAATCTCCTAATGCAATCAACTTCCTCTTCATTAGTCTCCTTAGATTTGTAAGTTGATGCTTCTATCATCTCTTCTCTAGTTGTACTTTCTCTCATGGATATATTTGCAGTCTCCTGTTCTTCATTCAGCTTCAGACTTTTAGACACACCATTATATATCTAACTCTTGACCTGGGCACATCTTACTATATTCACCTTCATACATCATCTTTAATTCATTCCAAACATCATTTGTTGTTTTGACAGTGCATAACTTTGACAACCATGGATCTTGGAAATCCTATCAAAATGTAAAACCTTGCATTATTATTTTCTTCATATGCATTCTTTTCAACAGTATTAGAAGGGAGGAGTAATAGGATCTTTGTATCCCTTCTTAACTGAAATCCACACATCATACCCTAGTAATTCCAAACGTGTCTTCATTTTCCTACTCCAACACTTATAGTTTGATCCATCAAAGAGAAGTACTTATTGTACATATGAGCCTTCCTAATTATCCATTTTTGTGTTAACTTTACCAAGATCTACCAAAGATGATTAAGATTCTCCTAGTGAACCTATGGCTTTGATACCAATTTTTGGAACACAACAATCTACTAAGAGGGGGGTGAATTAGTAGACCAATTAAAACTTATCCCTTAAAACCTTTATGTAGATTACTTCCTCAAACCATTAATGTGTAGATTGGAAACTTAAGATGTAGCAACATAAACATGCACACACAAAGCATCACATAACACATGATATATGTGGAAAACCCAAGATGGGAAAAACCACAGTGAAAAAGGTTGCTTGAGTCTACTACTCAAAACTAGTGTCACAAAGAAATCTTTTGTTACAATGTTGAAGGGCTTCAACCCTAAGGGGACACCAATCCCATAATTTAGGAGCACCAACTCCAAGGAGACACCAATCCCCTACTATGAGCACCAACTTAGTTATCTGATGGCACCAACCAATCAGATTTACAATAACAAAATTACACATTGTTCTATTGAACATAATTCAATGTTGCAACTTACTTTGCAACTATACAATACTTTGTTGCACTCACTACAACTTACTCTCTACTACTGAATTTATAATCTCAGCAACACATCCCCTCTACTATGCGCTATCTTTCTCCTCTGCACTTAGAACATTCACTATTTTATCTTGTTGCACTACCCCTCTGCACCTTGAATGTTAACCCTGCTGATGTTCTACTTTTTATTTGGGTTCTACTCATAAAGAATTAGTTCATACTCTATTTGCTGCATTACACCCTCTCTTCACATTGAAAACTTGCATACACAAATACTTAGTGAAATGAAAGAAAATGGGTTAGGATGCTTTCGCATGGTTTAGAACATAAAGCACACCCACTTTCCAATTTCATTCAAGGAAAACCCTAGACATCTTAATGAAAAGGAGAAAGAGATATTGTAATGCGTTTTTCCTAGGGACTGATTGTAAACTAATTTAGGTTCACCACCAAGTTAAGACTTGAAAAGACAAATGCAATGCAATATGCAATGCTTAACCCTAATTCAATGCAATCTTTCACTAAATGACCAAGAAATGCAAATAAAATAAAACAAAAAGTTGTAAGATGAAATGTGTCCACCTGGAAATCTAGAGATGACTAGATGGAGCTTTGAAATGCTAGAAATTTTGAATTTAGTGCTAACTAGGACTCATATGCCATGCTAGGTGAATCAGTCCCAGATCTAGGTTTTTGTGTTGGATGAGAAGGGATGTTTTGATATTTTATTGAAAATAAATCATGAGATGGAGTAGAAGGGGAGCTTTGATCTTGATTTGGAAGGGATCATGACATGGAGTGGAAGAGATGGTTTAATCTTCATTTGGAGGGGTATTAGAACATATGATTTAATCTTGATATGGAAAGGAATAATGAGATGGAGATAAAGGGATGTTTGGATCTTAAGATGGAAGTATTGTTGGACTTAAGGAACACTGAGAGTGGGGGTGAATCAGTGTTCAGCTAAAATTTAGATTATAAATCAAATCAATCTGAAATCATTCACATCACATAAGTAGAAATAAACATACATCCATAAGAAAGAGCATTCATAACACCATGACACCAATTTGTGGAAACCCTGTTAGGGGAAAAACCATGGTGGTGGTTAATCCACAGTTTATACCCTGTTAGATGTATAAAGAAAAATAAGAAGGGGAATGCACATGCATTCAGGCTCACTGCCTAGAGCTCACTGCTCAAAAGAAAAGAAGGCTCACTGCCTTGCAAAAGTGTTTAGATTACAACAAAAGATGAACTGAGAAGATAGCTTCTTGAAAGGCTAGTTACAATTCCATTTAAACTCATTAAACACATTCTGATCTCCTGTCAGATTTGCACTTTCTACTCTTCTTTTGCTCTACTCTTCTTTGCTCTACTCTACTCTACTGACATTCGCACCTCAAAAGTCCTCTATACAACTATGTCAAATTGATTACAAACCTTTCTAATATTCACTATACACATTGACACATCCTCTACTCTCCTTCAACTTCAACTACCACAACTACTTCATCCCTTCACACTTCAAATGATCACATTTATATATCCACTATTTAGATATTTTATCCACATGTCGGCTTAAACATAATACAGAGATATTTTCCATCTGTCAGCTCAATCACACACAATCTTTGAGGTGTACCTCCCAAAATTCAGCTAAGACTTAGTTTGGACCCAAAAAGACAATCTTCGAACATGGAAACACAAAATAATTATGCCTTATACATCTGCAACACGATACACATCAAGTTGGCCTTAATGAACAAATATACATAAAATAATTATGTTGGATATCTTAACTTGAACACAAAACAATGCGACATCACTAATGTTAGTGAATATGATTATAGGGATGCCAAAACATCTTCTCCAAGATCCACAACACAAAATAATCATCTAGTGAAGCATACAAACCAATAATTTGACTGGATACCCTCTTCTCTATCTGTTATTCCGGTAAAGCATTGTTCTTCATTCTTTCTGTCAGAATGATCAAATCAAGATCTATGGACCTTATAGATGACTTATCTTTCCATCAATGACAACACTAAAATTCATATACAATATCCTCAAGCCATATGCCAACAAGGATATCATGAGGTGGGGATGAAGGAATGCATTGATCTTAATATAGAAAATTTTATGGAAGCATTGTTTAGAATAATCTTTTGGCATGTTTCAATTGGTGTGTATGGTGTGATTAGGGGGGATTGTTGGATAAACTCCTCAAATCTTATGGATGGGGAGATGGGAGATTCATGAGTTTCATAATATTTGGGTTTGATAGATTTGATGAGTAGGATGGTGTTAGAATTTTGGAGTGGAATGATGGGCATAGTGTGGGTTATGACCTTATCAATTTAATTACCTTAGATGGTTGAGTGGGGTGGCATGACTTCACAACTTTGTAATGTAGATTTTATGATTGTTTCTTTGCTAGGATTCCTTGGACCAATTCACGAGAAAAATATTTGGAGGTTGGAGATGATGTGGACAATAAGGACGTGGGAGATGACCAAGTGGAATAACAAGTGGAGGATTTAATGGATTCATGGAATGAAGACAAGGATATGAATCTTGAAAAATAGTTGGAGATGGAGATGTGGGATGTGGATGGGGTTTGAGGGAGAAAATGGATGTTGGTTTGGTTTCCCTTGTCAAGGTTGGCATGACAATCACCAATGAATGTACTAGTTAGATGATTTACAAGAGTAAATTATTTAGTAGAGAGGTCATTTGAATAGAGTGGAAGCCTTTTGTGAGAGAATAAGATCATATCATTTAGAGGATCAAATTGTACAGTCAAATATTTTGTGTCAATTATATAAAAATTAAGAAAGAACAACCAATTATATCTACAATTTTCTCTTAGGGGAAAATATATTTTATGAAATTTTAGAATGTATATAGTACATTTGGGGCTTAGACCAAATCTATTTAGGTATCCCCTAGGCCTTGTTTAAGTGTAATCTATGGCATCAAATTTTATATGTCAAGTTTGTGTTCTATACCACTTATTGTTTGTAAAATTTACAAGGTATTGATTGGAAAAAATATCTCCATAGATAGTTGAGAATTTCAAGAGATAATATACGTAGGTTTGGAGTTACATTTTTTAATTTATTATTATTTTTGACTGGTTGACTATCACAATAGTTAGATACAAGCTTTCCAAAGTCTTTGAAGAGCTCTCCTTCAAAACAACATATGAGGTTTCCTTGATTTGTTATGAACTTTTGAAATAGATCTAGTTGTGTAAAGTTTCTTGATTCTTTGTATTCCATTTGAATGAGTTTTTAGTTTCTTTACAAGAGTAAATTATTTAGTAGAGAGGTCATTTCAATAGAGTGGAAGCCTTTTGTGAGAGAATAAGATCATATCATTTAGAGGATCAAATTGTACAGTCAAATATTTTGTGTCAATTATATAAAAATTAAGAAATAATAACCAATTATATCTACAACTTTCTCTAAGGAGAAAATATATTTTATGAAATTTTAGAGTGTATATAATACATTTGCGGCTTGGACCAAATCTATTTAGGTATCCCCCATGCCTTGTTTAAGTGTAATCTATAGCATCAAATGTTATATGTCAAGTTTGTGTTCTATGCCACTTATTGTTTGTAAAATTTAGACAAGGTGTTGCTTGGAAAAAATATCTCCATAACTAGTTGAAAATTTCAAGAAATAATATATGTAGGTTTGGAGTTACATTTGTTAATTCATTGTTATGTTTTACTAGTTGACTATCACAATAGTTAGATACAAGCTTTCCAAAGTCTTTTAAGAGCTCTGTTTCGAAACAACATATGAGGTTTCCTTGCTTTTTTATGAAATTTTTTTGAAATAGATCTAGTTACATATAAAGTTTCTTGAGTCTTTGTATTCCATTTGAATGATTTTTTAGTGTCTTTTTAGTTCCTTGTTTCCTATTTGTAAAGGTTTTGCATGTTTCTTCGGTTTGTTAATAATTTTCCTGCTATCGCTGGGAAATTTTGCAGTTTTCATTTTTGTTTTGCCGTTTCTTAAAAATTGTAGCACGCGGTTATGGTGGTTCATTAAATTTGTAAGGAATTTTTCCTGGATGTTTTACAATATTTATTATTTATTATATATTTTGTGCAGGATTAGATATGTGTATTGGCCTTGGGGAAATGTGTTTCGACAATATTTTGCAAACATTAAATTATTGTTTTGATGGCGTTAAAAAAAAATTCATTGTAAATTTCTTAGGAGGTTATGGGATGCCCTGTATGAAGATTTTTAAGTGACCGTAATTTTTAAGAGTTTACTATCAGTATGTGCTATTTTTTAATAAGTTAAAAAAAATTGTTCAAAATTTTTTTACATGTTAATACTGTTTGACATTTGAACCAAAACATGCTTTTTATTAACGCATTCGTTTGCAACTTTACAGCTATATATATGGATTGGGCATTTACGCAAATTTAAGCCACCTTTTAACAGGTTTGAAATAAATCATTTTTTTTAATTAGTATGTTTTTTAATTAGATTTAATAAATAATATAAAATAAAAGTTATTAATAATTATGAGAACTATTTATTAATAGAAGGTAAATATAATTGGTAATAACATGTTATTATCATTATAATGGTTTATTTATAGTTAATAAAATGTAATATTAGAATTTATAAAGTGTTTGATTAGAATCAATATAATAGAATAATAATTATTAATGAAATAGGTTGAAAGGATAAGTAATAAGGTGTTAGTGTTAGGATAACTTACCATAACTTTTCTAATTGTTGTAAGCTCTAGGGGAGAGGGGCCTATAATAGAGCAAGGTTCAATAGTGGCGATAAAAGTAGTACTCAGTGGGTCCCATAGTGGAGCACTTTAATATCCAATTGCAAAACATTTTTTATCCATAAAGTATGCAAAGTGACAAATCATGTGATGCCACATCAGTGCACCAATAAAACATGGCTTAGTGCACCACTATCGGTTTCACTTTTTTTTTTGGGCCTTTTTGGATACCTCAACAAAAAGCATGTTGATGTGGCATCATATTTGATGATGTGGCCCTAAAACGAAATATAGAAGCACATGAGTTGCCAAATAAATTATTGTACAAAATTGGGAGTGATTTGAAATTTCCACGTAGGATTTTGAGAAACGCGAACTTAGGGTGCTCCACTATAGGCCCCTCTCCCCTATATTATTGGAGTGAAGAATAATAAATTCACGATTATAAAATGGAATGGGTTTATATATATATAATGACATGAGTTTATTAAATATATATATAAATAAATAAATTATTATTATATTTTAAAATAAAAAATATATATAAATGTAATTACAATTATGCAAAAAAAAGACCAAAATTTATCCTAATTGACCTTCCACACTTCTTCGGCGTACCCATTGCACACTAAAGTGCAATAGCTAGTTAACTATATTTGAATCAAAATAATACTAAGATGACTAACACTTCACCTTTATAAATATCATCTAATTTTTTTTTAATAAATTTAAAATAAAAATTATACAATAAATCATCATAATATATGTCAAAGATGTTAAATTTGGTCTAGCAATGATGTTAACATGAACAAACCCAACCTTATCTTTATCTTACATTATAGTCAACACTTCGTTATTGCAGGGTAATAACATGGAAGCACCAACTTCCCTTTTCTATCGTCATGCTAGGGCAAGAACGTGCAAACACACAGCTCACCAATTCGTCCACTCGGTCATTCACACCACTAGTATTGCTATGAATGACAACGCGTGAATGAACAGTTTGAAATGAAAAATCACAAAAGTGAAGTTTGAAAATGACAACTCACAAAAAAGTGAAGTTTGAAAATCAAAACTCACAAGAAAGTGAAGTTTGAAAATGAAAACTCGTACAGAAAATGAGTTGGCCTTGCTTAGAATTTACGCAATAGAGCTGTAACCCATCACTTCAGTGAATATCATTTCAGCATTTACTTGAGTGGGTCCCAACGAATTTTCTTGATTAAGTCTAAAAATGACAACTCACAAAAAAGTGAAGTCTGAAAATGACAACTCACAAGAAAATGAAGTTTGAAAACGAAAACTCATACAGAAAATGAGTTGGCTTTGCTTAGAATTTACCCAATAGAGTTGTAACCCATCACTTCAGTGAATATCATTTCAGCATTTACTTGAGTGGGTCCCAATGAATTTTCTTGATTACTGCAAGTGCAAGGTAATAACGTGGAAACACCAACTTCACTTGGTTTCGTTGTCGTGTTCTTGCCAGGCAACAACGTGGAAATAGCCCACCAATTTTGTCTTCGTCGACTTGGTCTATCGGCTATTTTTATCTTCATACTTGTTACCTCTTGAAGCACTGAGTTGAGGGCATTTCTAACAAATGTCAAAGTTCTCAAACAATCAAACATCAAATTTCATCTTTAGGTACCATCTAAGCCATATTTTACTAACAACCACGGAACCTATAAGATACTCAACTTCCAATTTATTTTGTCTCAACATACTATCAAAAATAATAATATATTCTTTCATTTTCTTCATCTATAATAACCGCATAAGCATGTTTTGCATTGAATTATGTATTTAATATTATTAATTTAATAAATCATATAGAATAATACAAAATAAGATAAACTTTTATCTATAAAATATAAATTGCCTACATAAAATTAATAAAATAGTGTAATCTCATACTTAGGATAAAACCTCTAGCCAAAGTGAATAAAATATTACACTAATAGAGAATAAATAAATTTAGAAGGAAATTTTAAATGGGGAGATTTTAAACTCAATTCCCTAGTTATTTGTGGATATAATAGGGTTTAAAAACTCTCAAGGCAATATCTATGTGTGGATGAAGAGTGGTGCTTTTGGCTTCACAAGCAAGGGTATAGACTATAGGCAAACATGGGTTGTGACTAGGCTCATGCTATGTAGAAGGAGTGGATTATATAGTAGTCAATTACTTTCATTCAACTAAGAACCATTTTAATGTACCTATGTAATCCTTTCTACAAGTTCCAATATATTTCAAGCCATTTTGTAAGGGCATTTGGATTTTGTTGGATCATACAATACCTATTAAACCTAGTTCATAATTTAATTTGAAAATTTTTAGTAGTTAAATAAGCATTTTAGGAATTTGTTAGCATAACCACTATCTTTGGAACTCTATAAAAAAATTATTGTCATGCCCAAAAGTTTCCTTCAAGATTGATCTGTACTTCCATAATATTGACCTATAGAAATATTGATATAATTAGCTTCATTGGGAACCAATGAAATGCTCAAAGAACCTTTGTCAATTGATGAATGACATATATCCTCTCCATTAATGAATAATGATCTTTATGGAAATCTTTAAATTGTTAACACAAATGCTCCAAGATTATTCACATTATTCAATTAATTTTTAACTTGGTTCTTGGAACCATCTAATTAGTTGATTAGATGTTCCAAGAAACTCACTTAAAAACAAAATTTTAGACTAAGTGTTAAAATAAAAAATTGTCTACTCAACTTGCTCTAGCTAATGGAATAAATTTGAATCAAAATGAAAATTTTAACTTTTAGGGTAACACAATCGTAGGATACTTAGGAGAGTCGATATGATAGTTAGAGAAATGAATTAATGACACATGTGACTATAATAAAAATGAAAGGTAAAAAATAAAATTGAAGTAAAAAATGAGGATAACAATGTACTAGATGATTTACAAGAGAATTCTTTAGTAGAGAGTTTGTTTCAATAGAGTGGAAGCCTTACGTGAGAGACTAAGATCATATCATTTAGAGGATCAAACTGTATAGTTAAATATTTTGTGTCAATTATATAAAAAAAAATAAGGAAGAAGAACTAGTTATTTCTACAAGTTTCTCTTATGAGAAAATATGTTTTATGAAATTTTGTAGTGTCTATAGTATTTGGGCCTTCGACCAAATCTATTTAGGTATCCCCTAGGCCTTGATCAAGTGTAATTTATGGCATCAAATGTTATATGTCAAGATTTTGTTCTATGCCACTTGTTGTTTGTAAAATTTAGATAAGGTGTTGTTTGGAAAAATTATCTCCATAACTAGTTGAGAATTTTAAGAGATAATATACGTATGCTTGTGTTACATTTGTTAATTTATTGTTATTTTTCACTAGTTGGCTATCACAATAGTTAGATACAAGCTTTCCAAATTCTTTGAAGAGCTCTTTTTTTAAAATAGCATATGAAGTTTCTTTGATTTGTTATGAATTGTTGAAATAGATTTGGTTGTGTAAAGTTTCTTGAGTTTTTGTATTGCATTTGAATGAGTTTTTAGTGTCTTTTTGTTATTTATTTTCATATTTGTAAAGGTATTGCATGTTTCTTCATATTTTCAAATTATTTCTCGAAAGATTAAGGAAATGATCCTTTTTAAGTAGAATTATTTTATTCTTACTTAGATCCCCTCATGTTGTTCCTTGTAGCTTAGTTTAGGTTCTACTAGTATGCACAACCCATTCATACATACTTTTTCCAAATCTTATGATAGTTTATATTTGTCGTCTATCTTCAAAGTTATGTCTATCAAGTTACCAAGTTGCACATATAGTAAGAAACAAATAAGGAGATTAACCTTTGGGCATAGGAATTTGACATCCCTTCAATTCATTACTAATTATCTATTAAGTGATATTTAGATTTAGACACCTTCAAATTAAAATAAGAAGTATTTATTAATAAACATTTGAAATATTGATTTAAAAAAGAAAAACTAAAATATATGATCTAATTATTTTAAATATTATCTTCTCAAAATCTCTTTTAACAAAAAATATTTTAATCCTATAAAATGAGATTAAATATAATAATTGATTCTTGTATATTTTTATTTCATGGGACTAACCAGAGAGATCAATAATACTAATTTTCTATGCTCCTAATTCTATAGTATATATTGGGTTATGAGTAGTTGGCTTGTATTTACCTTAACTCTTAAATAAGTTACATAATCATTATTATAATCTTATATAGATATGTACGTCTTCCTAAGGGTTATGTTTAAGTATCAAAATTGGCCTAGGTGATAGCCAAGGTATAATTAGGTATATATAAGAGTTAGTTGCCAGTTATTATTATCATCATGTTGAGTTTTGAGCTTTTATTAAATAATATTCGATGTATCCCCCTCAATGTGGGTTAGGAGGTCCCCCCTTTAAAGTGGCATATTATTATAAATCATTTTCAACATATTTTTTATTATATTATTCTATTGTAAAAGTTATTTCATTGCATATATTAACTTAAAAATACTTAATTATGGAGTCTCTCACAAAATTAATCTCACTTAACTTGCTGTCCTATTTATTCATTCATGTTCATAAGAGATGGGTTCATATAAACCATTAGTTACAAAATAATGTCAATGAATTGGACTAAAAAAATATATAATTGAAATTTGATAAAATGTCATATTTGACACTTTCAACTAAAATAGAAAAGTAAATAGATTAGATGTTAGAGAAAACACATGATTAAATGCATTTGAATCAAAATAATACAAAAATGACTAACTTCTTTGAAAATCTTGATACTTCACTTTTATAAATATCATCTAAAATAAATTTATTAAATAAAATTAATAAATTTAAAATAAAAAGTATACAATAAATCATGATAATATATGTCAAGATGTTAAATTTGGTCTAGTAATGATGTTAACACGAACAAACCTAACCCTATCTTATCTTACATTATAGTCAACACTTCGTTATTGCAAGGGAATACAACTGCCCTTTTCGATCGTAGTCGTGTTAATGCCCTTTTCGATCGTAGTCGTGTTAATTTACACAGTTCGGATGCGATAATTGAAATTTGACAACGCGTGAATGAACAGTCTGAAATGAAAAGTCACAACGAGTGAAGTCTGAAAATGACAACTCACAAAAAAGTGAAGTTCGAAAAAAACTCACAAGAAAGTGAAGTTTGAAACAGAAAATGAATTGGCATTGCTTATAATTTACGCAATAGCGCTGTAACCCATCAGTCAATATCATTTTAGCATTTACTTTAGTGGGTCCCAACGAATTTTCTTGGTTACTACAACTGCGGGGTGATAACATGGAAACACCTACTTCACTCCTTTTCGTTGTCGTGTTCTTGCCAGGCAAGAAAGTGGAAACAGCCCACCAATTGTCTTCGTCGACTCAGTCTATCGGCTATTTTTATCTCCATACTTGTTATCTATTGAAGCACTGAATTGAGGGCGTTTCTAACATAAACATTCTTGATTTATTTGCTTTTACACCAGAGCATCAGTTTTCTATTAATGGCTTCCACTTCGACATATGGTCAAGGAGGAGAGCAGGCACCCGATCCATTTTTGGTACTTGAACCTCCCAACAAAAGGATAAAGTCCTCCTTGTCTGTAAAGCAGTTTGATGTATTCATCAACCATCGAGGCCCAGACGTCAAAACAACTCTAGCTCTGCAGCTTTACAATTCTCTGCAGGAAGCTGGGATCCGGGCTTATCTAGATTCTCAAGAGACTGAACTGGGAGATTATTTTCCTTCTGCCATAAGGAATGCCGTGTTTTCTGCCACAGTGCACATAGCCATCTTAACACCGCGATATGCAGAGTCTGCTTGGTGCTTAGCTGAGCTAGCTTTAATGTTTCAAACCAAAGCCAGGATTATTCCCCTGTTTTACCATGTTCAGCCTTCAGACTTCCGCTACATCAAAAACGGAGTTGCAGATGCATTTTCCGAACACGAAAAGAAGGGCAGATATCCTAAAAATGACATTCAACAGTGGAAAGAATGCCTGCAGAACGTTGCAGGGATCAAGGGCTACGAACTAAACGGACAGAATGAGTAAGACACTGTCGTGTGCTTTCCATCCATATTATTTTTCTATATTTTGTTAAATTTTCTATTGAAAAAACTACTTCAATTCGTGTCAAAATCTTTCTCTATTTAGCATATTAGGCTTTATGCTTCACACTAGAGAAAATTTTGGGGAAGTAAGGCTATATATTACCTCAATTGCTCGCAACACTTTTTAAATTCCATTTTTTGTTTCTGATTTTCCTGTTTTCAGCGATCTGAAGAAGCTGTTTTGCGACCTCGTGTCAGCTGTGGTTAGGGAGAAGCGAAAGAGAAAAATTTCTTTCCAAGTTGCAAAATATGCTGTGGGACTTGATGAGTTTGTGAAAGATTTCCACAGCTATTGCCAGAGAAACGGGCAGATGAGAGATAAAATAATTGGCATATTTGGAATGGGAGGGTCTGGCAAGACCACTCTCGTCAAAGATTTGTTCAATCGCAAACATTCAGAATTTAGTGGATCAACTATTCTGTTTGATGTGCGAGAAAACCATGTCAAAGGTGCGTTGACTTCTCTGCAAAATAAGCTTCTCAATGATCTGTTTCCTAACCGTGAGGAAACAAAATTTAGTAGTATAGAAGATGGAGTCCCTGCTATCAAGGATAGCCTTGAAAGGAGCCACAAATCAAGGTTCCTTATAGTTATAGACGATGCTGATCATCAGAAGCAGTTAGATGCCCTAGTACCCATAGATGTCCTCAATCCCAACAGTTTGGTCATTGTCACAACTCGTGATGAGGGGCTTCTTATACAGGCCGGAATAAGAGTCCGTTATAAGATGAAAGAAATGAATCCAGAGCATAGCAGAGAGCTCTTCTGCTGGCATGCGTTTCATGGACAATCTTGTATAAGTGGGTTTGAGAATTTAGTAGATAGATTTGTTGAAGTGTGTGGAGGTTTACCTCTTGCTCTTCAAGTGATGGGCAGCCATGTATTTGGCAGGAACAAGGCTTATTGGAAGTTACAACTAGATGTTGTTAAGGCAAGACTACACAAAGACATAAAAGATACGCTTAAGATAAGCTATGATGCTCCGGAAGAGGATCAAAAACAGATATTTATGGATATAGCATGCTTTTTCATAGGAAAAAAGGTGAACACAGCCATAAGTATATGGAAGGCTTCAAGGTGGACTTCAAGGTGGAGAGCTGAACATGCACTTCAGACACTCAAAGACAAGTGCCTCGTTGAAATGCAACTTAATGTTGAATTTGCTATTTTTAAGCAAACCTACAGGAAAGATGAAGAGCCATCACTTGTTTTGAGAATGCATGACCACCTCCGCGACTTGGGGAGAGAAATGGCAGACAATGAAATGAGCAATCCTCGTCGGCAGTGGCATCCTGAAGATCATGTATGTTTTTTGAGGCCTTAAATTCATGCTGGAAATGATTTGTTTTTGTAAGTAGTTAAAACATTTAGGCGTAACTTAAAATGTATATTCTCTAACTCCGTAGAAATTTGAATTCAGCTCGAAATGCAAAACATCCTCACGGAGTCCGAAGGAAAGAATTTTAGATATTTCAATGAAACTAATTGGCACGTGACATATCTTATTGAGACTTCAAAGACATCAACTGATTTACAATGGCTTGAACTTCACTCTAGTTACTGTTTGCTGGATGTTCCTGAATGGTGGCTTAAACCTCTTCGCCTGGATATTCCTGAATGGATTCCTCTAAAAAATTTGCACACTTTAAGACTTGATAGTGTATCACCTGCTAGATTGTGGCAAAGGGATGACCAGGTATATGCCTTTTTCTTGATAAAAATATAAATTTTAGCACTATCCGCAAATAGTTCGTTCTTTTATGACTTTTTACCATTAGAAAACAACGGTTTGAAAGAAAGTTATTGTAAATTCCAGGTTCCACTCAAGTTGAGAGAGCTATATTGCTCCACAGACGATCAGACCGGTGCAATCAGTTCGTTTGGAAAATTAAAACATCTGGAAACTCTGTACCTAGAAGTTG
>VDFB02184108.1:150843-191412 GCA_007258455.2 Sequoia sempervirens
TTCATCAATTTTGGGTAAAAAAAAGTCGTCAACCACATACCCTACAAATACCCATAATATTTCCACTTTTTGGCCCATCATGATCCTGCACATACCCCTTTTTACTTTGTCTTTTTCTTGTGTTTTCCTTTTGGGGATGATGCAAGGCATTGAGACTGAAATGTCTCCTTCATGTTGACCCAAAAGATTTTTCTTTTCTTTCACCAAGTTTCCTTTTCTTTTTGCTTGTGTTTTCCTTTTGGGGATGATGCAAAGCGTTGAGACCACAATGTCTCTTCCATGTTGACCCAAAACAGACTTTGTTTTTCTTTTGTTTTCACTCTCTTTGTGTCATTCTTCTAGTTCTATCTGCTTTGGGGAATGATGACAGTTTCAAGCTCTTTCATAAAACACATTGTAGCAACAAAAATATTGTACTGACCCCAAATCCATAGATCCCTTATGTGTTTGGTGTGCTCCTTTCTGGGGGCAACTCCATTTTCTTTTGTTTTCTTTTTCATTTACATGGCGTAGCTTAACTCAAAAACATATGACTTGGCATAGAGGCTTTCCAAGTTGGCTCTCATGTCCTTTTTTACATTTTCTTTCCTTTGCTACTTTAAAGTAATTGTTCATAGAATGATGTGCAAAAATTCCTTTAAAGTGGGGGCCATACATTGGCATCATTTCATTTTCATTCTTCACTTCATACAATGTGTTTATCACTTTGTGGATGACATTGGGTGTGATGTCCTTCATAAGTGTGATCTATCTTAGCATATTACATTCCTCTTAGTGGTTTGATGTGACACACTGCATCCCCTAAGTTGTGAATATTATATTCTTTGATTGGTCCTCTTTTGGAGACCCTAGACACAATTTCCCCTAAGTTATAGACCTTGCATGAATTTAACAAGACTCCTTTTAACATCTTTTACATTTTATATTTTTACATTTTACATCTTTGCCACCTTGTATAACATAGCTTGCATTCTTGTGGTACCTTTACATTTTTTCACGAGTTCTAAGCATACAAATCTTTTCTTGTCTCATGAAGCACAAATCAACATTTTCCTTTGTGGCACCTTGTTAAAGTTATTAGGAGGTATATCTTTAATATGGTTGAGCAGGAAGCCCATTCAACAGCATGACTTTCCCCATAGCCACCTATGTGTTTATGAGTGCATACCAACTAGCGTATGTATATCCCCTTTTGGGTTTCTCACCCCACGGACAACCAGAATTTTTGTGGCCCAAGAGTGAGTATACTTGGGACTTCTTACCTAATAGAAAACCATAAGTTTTTTTTCCCCAGAGTGAGTTCACATTTCTTATTTCAAACAACTAGCCTAGATCTAATCCATAACGAGCTGGATAGACAATTGAAGCTTTCATCCCTTTTCTTCATCATGTGTGTTCCAAGTTGTTCTTATGTTTGGTTTGCCATGAGACCTTAGTCCTGGGGGCTTGATCATCACTCTTGATTACTCTTGTTTCATCTTACTAATGTGAGTGCATTAGGATCCCTCTTGATGAACATGTTGGGCTACTTTAGAGAGAGTTTGAAGCAAGTTCATCCTCTCACTAAAGTGGGGCCTTAATGTCTCACCAAAAAATGTATATAGTTGACATTTTTACACTCACTTGAGTCTTTCTAATGGATTTTGGCTTGATTTTGCTTGGGTTTGATGTTGTAATGTGGCTTAAACATTCACATTAGGTCCTAAGCATTCAAATTATGGTGTCTTGTGAAGGTGTTGTGGGGTGAAGCCACAATAGTGGTTTACAATTTGATGGAGGAAGGAAAACTCACAAAAAATAGCCCATAGAAAAAAAATTGATTTTGGGGCTTCAAACAGACTTATAGGTTTGAACAAGTCAAAAAAATGTTTGGCCAAACTAGGGTTTGAGCAAACCAAATTAATGCATGCACGGACAAAAAAATTAAAAAAAACCCTTTTGGGAAGGGGGTTCAGCCGAACCTGGGTTCGACTAAACCCAGGTTCGAGCGAAACCCTATGGGTTCGACCAAACCCCCCTTTTCCCTCATTCTCCCCCTTAGGCACTTTGAAAACCTAATTTTTTACGCTTCGAAGCTCGGGTTGAGGATGAAAATGGAGGAGTCTTCACAAACCCAACTGGAATCAAGTAGTCCTTGAAACGAGCTATCCAATGAATATAATTTTAATATGTTTTGGTTTTATTATGTATTTGTTTTTTAAGTTTTATTAAACATAGGTTTTTCATCGACAATGAAGGTCTATGTTTTGCACATGTGGAAAAATACCATATTATCAAAAAAAATGAAAAATATGATGCACCAGATATTGAAGTCCTTGATCCAACAAAAAAAATTGAATTTTGATATATACAAAAAACATTATGCATTATACGGTTGGGCTATGTCTGAATTGTAATTGGTTTGACTTCAAAACTTGATTAAAGAAAAAAATACTAAATAAAAACTATCTAACCAAGTGGAAGTACTAGATATTAAAGTTACAAATCTAAATTAGAAAGAATTAGAATTTTATCCTTCATGTAAAAAATTTATGCATTATAATGATGTGCATCACTTTTAAAAATGTTATTTTTGAAAAAACTAGTTTTCGTGGGAGATGAAAAAAAAAGAAGTGCAATCTAATTCCAAAAATTTTGAAAAAATATTTTTAGAATCTATAGACAAAATGTGACAAGACTCTAGTTTGCATCATCTCCAAATTCCTCACGGTTTAGCCACTATGGGTGCCTGAATGTGAAGATTTAGTTAAAAATAATAATTTCAGTGTCTAGTTTGGCCAAAAAAAATTAAACCACTATTATGGAACTATTGTAAGACATTTCTACACTTTTCTATACTCTATTCATTACAATTCACCTAAAAATCACCTTTTCATCACTTATTAAGTCCTATTTTGAAGTTTTGTAAAGTCTTGTAACAAGATTTCACAAATTTCTAGGCTTTATTTCACTATTTACACCTTTCTTATGCTTTATTTGACCCCTTAATGTACTTCCTGATTGTTTTCAAGTGTGTTTTTGAGAACATTCCTGTTGGACAACTTTTAATGCCCCGAAATTCCCAACACCCACTTAATTTTCCTAAGTGGGACTAAGTCTCCAATAGGGGCGACTTCGTCCTTTTTGGCACAAAACTCAAAATAATTTTAAAATTCTAGCGGGATTTTGTCCTCTAACCCTTGAAGTCGGCCTGTGATATGTTACTTTCAGGAAATTTTAATAAAATCAGGTATACATTAGTGTTTTTCACCTCATTTCACATCTCCAATCTCATACAATCTCTTACACTCATTAAGCATTCAAGCAAACCAAGCATTATCAAGGCAATCTATTAGAGCACATCATTGCATATCTTCAAATTTTGGACATTAAAGGTGTGGTAAGTTTATGAAATTTGCATGTTATTTAAATTTGTCATACTCTTTTCATTCCATTATTTAGGGTTTGATTACCAAAGTGGGGTTTGACCAAGGAAAACCCCTATTCTCTAACCCTCAACCATTTTTCCCCTTTTGCATGTGTGTTTGCAAACTTTTGTATGCAAATTTTTCAAGCAATTAGGTGTTGAAAGGTGGTCAACAAGTCTACAAACTCAATCAAGTAAACATAACCCTAGTTCAAGCTTCGAGAGGCTTTCTACCCCGTTTTCTGCAGAAATAAGTACAAACACTTGTCAGAAAAGAAAATGCAGATCTGAGACTTCCAGATTCTATCCTAAATTCCTCGAGATTTGCAAGAGGACTAAGTCACCACTAGTGGCAAATTAGTCCTACTTAAGCGCCTGAAAATTGGTTTTGACATTTCTTGATACCCATTTAGCAAATTTTTATTTCGACAAAGTTTCCCGAAACTAGGACTAAGTTGCCCCACCTAGCGTAAGTGTCCCAATCGGCATTTTTTGGTTAGTTCTTCAGGATTCCACAATCTCCCAACATCAAGCTTCAGATTCTAGGTGCACCTCTTTTATCCTATTCTGTTATTTCATCATTTAGTTGCATTCTTAGGCATTTTTGCATATCACATTATGTTTTCTAGCACTTTACTTTTCTCAAGTTTTGCATCATTAGATCATTTCAATTTCAGATCAATGCATTAGGACATCTTAATTAGGCATAATACATCTCATTTACATAGACTTTGAGTGTAAACCTTTTCATTTTGGGACCCCTTTCAATCTCCTTTCTCCTTTTAGATGAAAAACCCTAGGAGGAGCAAAGCATTGTGAGGGTAAACCAAAATCACCATTTACAAAATGATAATACAAAACCCATGAGAATAAGATAACCAGAGTGATTGATAATGAAAAACATATGAGAATAAGATAACTAGAATGGATGAGAATGTAGAACCTATGAGAATAAGATAACTGAAGTGAATGATAATGCAAAACCTACGAGAATAAGATAACCAGAGTGAATGATAATGCAAAACCTATGAGAATAAGATAACCAGAGTGAATGATAATGCAGAACCTATAAAACATAAATGCTAAACTATGACTATAATATTTGCAATATAAACCCTATTGAAACATAAATGCTAAACTATGATTGTAATATTTGCAATATAAACCCTAGGGAAATAGAAATGGTAAACTATGACTATAGTATATATTTATAGTATAAACCCTAGGGAAACAAAATGGTAAACTATGACTATATAATGTTTGCACTATACACCCTAGGGAAACACATATGCTAACCTATGACTATAATATTTTCAATATAAACCCTAGGGAAACACAAATGCTAACATGTGGCTATAATATTTACAATATAAACCTTAGGGAAACAAAAATGGCAACCTATGACTGTAATTTCTATAATGAAGATCAATATAAAGCTTACAAATGGAAAATATTTTAAGTTGCCTATTAAAAAATATCATATATTAAAGGCATGTACAACATAAACATACTCATGCACAACAATCTAGGAACCACACTTACATTTTATGACAAGGAAACACAACTGCTAACCTATGAATTTAATGGTTGTAATGAAGAACAATATAAAGCTCACAAATGGAAAATACTAAGAGGAATACATGGAACAATATGGAAGCTGCTAGACTGGAATTTTTGTTGATGCCTCCTCTTGTTGTTAAGTCGATCAATTATGTGCTTGTTAGTCCTCCTTTTCTTATGTCTCTCACTACATAATAAGTGAATACTTGAAGGTTTTCATGGCTATTTGAATTGGGAATTATTTGAATATGATTGATGCTTGTTTGGTGTGGTGAATTAAATCCTCGTCTTATTTCAAATTTGAATTTTGGGTGATATGAATTGTAGATTTGATTTATTTCAACCATTAATTCTTGAGTTGATTAGTTTGGTGGATTGTTTGCAATTTTTTTTCGTAATATTTTTTGAATTTCTTTCCAATTTTTTTTTTTAATATTATAGACTATGGAAGCACCAAATCTTTAGCATTCAATTTTCTAACATCAACAAAAGTGGTAATAAGTGGCAATATTTATGTATTCTGCTAGAAAAATATAACAGAAAAGGCTACATATAACTTATGCTCTATAAGTGACATTTATGTCTGTGCCATTCAGAAATAGCCTGGTGTTATTTGAAAACTTCATCAGTGAAGAAGAAAATACCATACATTTGTATGGAACACAACCCTAAAAAAAACTAGATGGACTACCCACGATAGAATATAGTTGTGCTTTATTGTACTCACAAAAAAGAGATGAATTGAAGAATGAGCTCTCCTCAAATTAAGTACTACCTATACTCTGATGCAAATTGCGAAAAAGCTATGGAAAAAATAATCAACTAAGTAAGGTCCAATATTTTGAAAACACACAAAGAATCGTTGAGCACCTGTAGACTACAAAGAGCTGAGGCATTAGATTTCACTTGGGCTTCTCAAACAGGATGAGATTTTCAGTCCCTGATTCCTGTGGTCCCTCCAATGACCTATTCCATTTTGGAGCACCATGGCCCAATATTTGTGCTTGCTATCATACCTCTTCCAGCCTGTAAATGTTGTATGGGTTTTAACACTCCAAAGATAGCCAAATCTGCCAAATTTGGTTTAGAACCACTTGCAAATGGATTAAAGAAAGGCCAACCAACAAAAGTCACAAAAAATACACTTCATTTCCCTCAAAGTTCAAATAATTCCACATGTTCAGGAAAAAAATTGTTGTGTACAAAATTTTGTTGGTAGACTTACCCATAAACGTCCTACTGTTAAGGCCTTTCACCCAAGCTTTTGCGGCTTCATATAGGGAAGCATGCTCATCTGTAATATTATACTTTTTCTTAAGCTTTTTGAGACAAAAGACATGGTTGCTACTCCTACATACTTGCCAGTAAATCTCTCCAAAGTTGTGAAATTACCTAAACAGTATACCCACCTCAGTTCACTTCTGTACTATTATATGAATACATCCCATAGATTCACAACTAGATTCAGAGGAAACCTGACATATCAACTCTTAAAAAATTGTTATTGTTTTGCCAATACTAGAGAAAATAGTTTTGTTTGAAGCAAAGACTTCCAACATTGCATTTTTTTATTTTTAACTCATCCCAAGATAGACACCCAACATCAAAAGACAATAAACTTTCCTCTGGTTTTGTTTCAAAACTACAATAGATATAAATTCAAAATTTACATAGAAAAGGATAACTACAATTGATTAGGAATCCATTCATAGTCCCATTTTAATCAACAAAATACTTCACCCTTCCCACTCATTTCCCTTTTGAAGTTCAGAGAATTCAACAATTGCACATAGATGTGTATATCAACTATTTTCTAAATGGCAATCTTAATCTAGAACTATGAGCCAGAATGACAGCCATATTCTAAGAACTAAACAATATCCAGAATAACTGTCTTGCATCAAAAATTGCCAACTTACCATTAGTAGTAATATCGTCAAATGACTAAAACAAAAAACTTCACCCTTTCCACTTATTTCCCTTTTGAGGTTTAGAGAATTAAACAATTGCACATGACACCTTGCAAAATAATGAAAAGCTCCTTCCTGACTTACTAGGTGGTGGAAAATACACTCATGCATAGTCTTCATGGAAACCTTCTTAGATGATCTAATTCACCCTGCTGGCTAGTTGGAAGGGTCTGGAGATTATGCATTGGAAAGCTATACAAAAAAATTATATGAATTTTAAGAACATCCATAATAATGGTATCCTAATTTGTCTCCAGTCAAATAAAACACCAAACAAGGGAAGCCCAACAAATGTGTCGGGCAAGAAAGGAAAAAATTACAAATTGTAACATCCATCCTCTTAATACACATGTAAACTCAAGAATTTACTAGAAGGTAAATAAACTTGGTAAACATGAGAGAATTTTTTTTTTTAAATCATTGCATATGCACAAGAATAAAGTATAACTTTTCCAGATAAATTCAAAACTGGAATTCACATATGATCATAAATAGAATCAAGATAATTCCTTACAATATTCATTCATATCATTAAGGATACACTTAGCATAAAGAATAATTTTACCTCATAAGTTTTGACTGTGATAAGCCAGAGTCTTGGAGTTCACTGCATCTGGAATGTTGATCTCTATCTTCACAAGCCTCAAAGATTCTACTGCTATAGAGGGAGAGCATCATCCGGGTGCTTTTCCTCTAACCACGGACTCAAGTGGTCCCCCGTGCACTTCCTAACTAGAGGTGACCCAGCCCTTCTCAAAGAGTATAGATATAAGGACTGTCAAGTTTCTCCATCTGAGTCCTAGGGATATGTCCTACAAAACACAATCGACCATACAACTCTAGATTCCTTCTAGCTAAGTATGATCATTCTGATTGGTCATGCCATCTAGACACTCACCTATGACTCATCTTGGAACTGTCTCATCCTATAGATTACTTACTTTATTTGGTACTCTAGACACAAACTAGTCTGTATAGAAAATCCATTCTAGCCAATCTGACTTAGAACTAATCCTTAATCTAGGATATTCAATCAATGTAAAGACTTAAGGATTTCAACCTCTTAAAAGTCCCATATTGCATCCTTGCAATATCTAGGGTTTATGACTTCCTGTCATTTTACTTCAAGATTCAATACCCAACATCTTGATGTGTTAAATCGAGTTTTGACATTATCGTAGAATCTTTTAAGGTATTATAAAGACTTCTTGCCTTGTTCTATGGTTTATCGACCTTTCATTGTCAATCAATATACATACATATATACAATGTCATATTTGACATAAGTGTTACATATTTCCTATATCCTCAAGGAATATTCTCATTGATATGTATATATATATCTTAATCAGTGTCATTACTTCTCATGTAGTTAGTACTTTGACTAAGTTCAATCCTTCAACCTTAAGGATAGATTCGTAAGAGATAATAAATTGCTTCCAACTTCCTTGTCTACTCAATTTTATTCACCTTCAAATAAGGATAGGGTATAAACTCATATGATTATCATCCTTTATATAAGTATGTCGCATATACTTATAAGAACAATCTCAAGTACAATAGACATGTAGGTTGAGTTTCGGTCTGCCAACATCCCCTTCTCAAAGTTGGTTATGACAATGATACCAAGTATTGGAATAACGAAATTCCTTTGTACACATAGTTCTAAAATAAGTTCAACAAAGGCTACAAGATCAACATCAATACATTGTCAAGATCTCGCTTTCTCTTGAGAACCATGACATAAGCAACCCATGCTATCAAAAGCTATCTAGGGTTCCACACTCGTGGGTCACCAACATGTCAAACAAAATTGACAAGAGGAATTCTATATCCTACAAAGAAATCTTTTTCTATGTTTCAATCTCCTTACTTCATTAACGTGATGATATTTTCTAATCCAAAAAATTCCCTTGAGAGAAATAGCAAGACTATATCTATAGAGCTATCCTAGTCTTTAACATAGACTAAAGGATCTATTTCCAAATTTTTTTATTTTATTAGTTACCCACTACTATCTTAAAATCCAATTTCAATAATATATGACAATACAACATAAGTATAATGCGCTCTAGTTTTCTCCAAAACTCATAGGAACTATATAATCACTCATTACTCTAGGAATGTGAATGCGTTATACAATAACCATTCTTCAATCAAATAATCCTAGAAGTTCTATTCACATATCAATAATTGCAATCCTATTGGTAATTCAATATTAACTATTTTTCATCTTAAATGAATTATGATCTCATACGAGTGTTTCTTCGTTACCTTGAATAATCAAGTACGTTGGCCCATTTCAAAGCAAGCAATGGTCTAACAATAGATACCTAATAATAAAGTTCTTAAATAAGGAAAACAAGGTTTTTATGCAATAAACTAAGCCTATGCCATAACCATTATTTGCAGTAAAATGATCTCACCTCTTATCAAGCCATAATGTACTCCAAAGTCAGCCTTCTCTTTCAACACCTCACCTACTCTACCCATCATTCTACTATCTGAGAGCATGTATGATATTCCACTCCCTTATTTCGATGGTGAAGGCCTTCTCCTCCTGTCATGCAATATCAATACTTTGATCTAACAATAAGCATTAGCAACTATGCCTCCTCACTTCTCAGTGTAAAGAATCATTATTTAATATGATTTCTCCCCTGCGGAATACCTCCAGATTGAGATCCCACACATAGGCACTATTGACAGCTTTAGTAAGCATTATAGAATAGTCTTCTCACATGGTCTAGAAGACAATTTTTAGAGATCTCTTCTTTGCTACAATCTTTAGCCTCAGCCCTGGCTCTCCCGCTCCTCAATCTACTCTTATGAAAATGTTTTTGAGCAATTCCAAGGCCATCCTTCTGGGGAATGCGCGGTGATTGAGATTGAGCCTCCCCCTCGAAATTGAACAGTGGGAGCTCCCCCAAAAATGGTTATCCCCAATCCCTTTTTCCTGCCCAAGAAATGGCTCTCAAGATCCATTCAAGATTCAGTTAAGAAAGGTAGTTATAGCACAGATTTCACTCCACCTAGAATCGTGATGGACACTACCATTGCTACGTGCCCTTATGGAAAATAAGCATAGCATTAAATACTAACCGCGACTCAAGAAACAATTCAAAATTTGTTAAAGAATGGTTTAAAAGCAATCATTAATCACTTAACTAATCATGGAGATAGCCACTATTCCAATCATGGTGACACTTGACTTGCACATTTCTTAAGCATGTGCCACCCTCAAGCATTATGTCGTGGCCTTGAAATATCTTCTCAAAAGCATTTCCATTGAATTGAAACTTCTATCACCTTCAACGACAAAAGGGCTTTATGTTGGCATTTAGACATTAGCAAATGCATATATATATACTCACTGCCATAACATTCAAATAAGCTTCTCATTAAAGGGTCGATCAATTCGAATATGATTTTTCCCTCCTTTACCAAGAGTTGATCTGTCACAATAACTTATGCATGTGTGTATGTATCCATACATACTTGAACACAAATGTTTGTACGTTGACAATAACTATGTCTTTGTACACATATATGCATCCATGCACCCATCTATACGAGTACATATGATTACCTTACTCACGTATACTGACATTCATATATTCATTTGTTTTATATTATAAAAAGAGAGTTAGTAACCCTTAAGAGAATCATATCAACACAAAGGTCGACTAAATGAGTACTATCGACAACTTTTAAACATGTTAAACAACATGCACTAGACATTAAACGACATCGGCAACTTGTCGAGTCGAGAAGTAAACTTAGACCAAGAGAGTTGAGTATCACTCACCCGACTCTAGTAGGTTTGACCATTTTGCATCAACACTAGACCTAGGATGGTGACAACTTGTTATTCCTTGTATCTATATCCTTCTCTCCAATGATGCTCTCCCTTCTTTTCTCAAAGGGCGGAAACTTGATTCCTGAATGCAACTTTCCATCACCAACTAAATATTAGTGTATTAATAATTTCATTTCATAATCCTCATGAAGTCATCAAATCTTGACAACTTTTAAACACATGACAATTTTAGTGAAATAAACATAACTCAAGAAAACATTGATTTCTCCAGACATTTTTCCTAAACATCTAATCATTGAATCATGCGCAATCATCTACTAATTACTTCAAAAGTAAAAATTAAAACAAAGTTAAAGTTAGGGATGTAACACAAATATCTTATGTAAAAAACCTAGCTAGGGGGAAGACTATGTTGATACATTTCCTGAAGAAAGACAATCTCAGTATATCAATAGAATAATAAGAAATTAATCACAAATACAACCTACTCTGATCAAACTTACAAAAAAATGAACTTAGTATAGAATAATAAATTTTGATCAAACTTATAAAAAATGAACTTAGTATAGAATAATGAATACCAAAAATGTGTAACCCTACCTCAAAACATAATATAGTTGCTTCCCTGGCATTGTTGTTTGAGTCATCAAGTAGTTGTAAAACCTGTAATACTGATAAGTATTAAGACATAGAATGTTGATACACCAAGGGCTAACAATAAACAATAGCCATATGATATCATATTGATGAGGCCACTAAAGACTTTCCTATTGAAGCACAAGAAGCATGATTCTAAAAAAAATATTGCAGATTGTGATTTCAAAGGCAATGATGGAGGATTTCATTACCGATGGAAGCAGCACACACTGAAAAGGAAGCTCAGTAGCAGAAAAAAGAATAATGGCATTTGCAACGGTTGAGAAAAATCTTCACGAACTTGCCAACTCTTGTGTGTCCAAGCATAGCTCCCTGCTCTCTCCACAATTATTGTTGGAGATGAAACCTAAAGACTAAACCTGTGTTTTTTAAAACCATGTAATGAACAAAACCAATTATGCTATTTTCACCACTTCAAAATAAATGCAATAGACTAATTCCAAACCACACACAAGTGAATTTTGAGTTTCCAGAACCATATTCTACCCAAAATTTAAGATATTTCTGAAAACAATCTTTGTCAATTTAACATAGAATGTCAAATGCCATATCGACATAGATAATGTTTTAATTAACTCTATTTCAGAGCAATAATCATGGAAACAAATAAATTTTAAAAAGGTCCTGAAATATCATTTGTCCCTCCAAGCCTATAAATTCTAGTTTATTAATAACTATCCCAACCACATAACTCACATAATCAACTGGAAATGTGGGATAAAGGAATTGAGATGGCAGATACAGGAATAGGGGCAGGTATGTTATTTTGAAATAGGGAACATTATAAATAAGATCCAGTAATATTATGTTAAACATAATCACGAGGAGATAAGAGTGTGGGTTTGATGACCATAACTATGAACTATTGATAGCATTTATTTTTGAAACTGCTATAAGAAATGCAAGCTATGTTCCACCATGGTGCCCATGAAACAAACAAAAAAACATTGGTGGTCATCTCAGGTGAAAAATATAGCCAAATTGATGAGGATGATGGTGTGTCATGCCGTAATCCCCAAATGGTCAAGTTCAATCCCTGTGTAACTTTAACTAAATGTATTCACCCTAGTCATGGCAGCTCAGCCAAAGGAGAAATCTGGTGTAGGTGTACACTTACCCTCAACATGTTGTAATCAGCTACTTAAGGGAAAAGATGCCAATATATTATTACCACGTGTGTGTGTATACCTTAATTTATTTATATAGAAAATGGGTTATAACTTTAGGTATTACATGTTCTAACCATACCAAACTCCAGCCTTCCAAGCAATGAGAAATGGTCCAAATCAGTGCAATAAGAAAATCCAACATGTGCAAGGCTGATTTAACAGCATTCAACAAAGCCTCAATTTGCATAAAACCCTCCTATCACTACAAATATTGTGAATGACGGAGCATGGATAATTATAAGCAATTTATCTTAGCTTATGAAAAAATGTACCGAAAGCAAATATTCATGGTGTTCAGAATTATAAGCAATTTTTCTTAGCTTCTGAGAAATGTAGCTAAACCAAATATTCGTGGCATGGGAGCACATAATTCATAGTAATAGCTATTTTCACTCTCTTGTGAAAAATACAGAAGGCAATGATTTAACGGCGACAATCTAAAGCTCAATTTCCACAAACCTCTCCCCAACCACAAATAACATAGCAAATTATATGTGCTTCATTCATATAAAGTTACCTCCATGAGAACAAGCAGTAGCCTACGAACCGCATCGCGTACGAGTTGCTTCCCATCATTGAGTCGCTCAAGAATGGTGAGAAGTAAGGCATTGAAATGCAACTTTAAATGTTCCCTTGCCAAGGCCTGTAGGGCACCCTGATTGACCAAGAAATTGTTGTCCTTCAAGACAACAATTTTCATGAAATCATCATTTTCATGTAGGGTTTTTCCATAGGCAAGCGGAGGATACGCGGTGGAGGGTTTATAGATCATCATTTCTTCCTCTGGAAAGCATTCCCCGATCAACCCATCACAAGTCTTCTTCAAAATTTTCATGAAAACTCCATCACCCCATAGAGCACGGGCATAACCCACATAGCCCTCCACATTGGCCAAGATGAGCAGAAACAGGAGCAGGGGCACCCACGCAGAGTCTCGAAGCCGCAACCATCTCCACGATAAAGACTAGTACAGCGTGAAAAAAAATAAATGATCTGTCTTTGGTCTCATTTCCTCAAAAGGAAGTCAGCTCTTGCTATCTCAAACATAAGCAAGCCCATCGACGTTTCATTGGGAAGATGGCTCTGAAACCATTAACATTTGATTTGATTAACATCGCTGATTTGGAAATCAGATTTGATTTGAAGATCTGATTTCATTTGAATGCATTTACTACAAACATTTATGAAGATTGATATGCATTTATTCGACCCAACAAAAGTGATATGCATTTACTTCAACGAAAAATGACAAACAACCACCTACAAATTGTTTTATGGCAGGAGTGAACAGGTTTAACGGCGCGTGAGATAGGTATGCCGAATATTTGTGGACAGGGAAGTCCACAATAAGAAGCCTATCGGCTATATTATTATTTGTGACATTATGTTGAGACATAATAAATTGAGAGTTTGTGCTATAGATGATGAAGAAATTTATTATCCTATAGGTTTGGTTGTTGTTAGTAAAACATAGCTTAGATGATACCTAATGATGAAATTTGATGTGTGGTTGTCTGAGAAATTTTACATGCATAAATCAATACTGAATGAGTTAGAAACGCCCTCAATTTACTACTTCAATAGGTATGGAGATAAAAATAGCCGATAGATCAAGTCCACGAAGACAAAATTGGTGGGTTGTTTCCACGTTCTTGCCTGGCAAGAACACGACAATGAAAACAAGTGGACTTGGTGTTTCCACGTTATTACCCTGCACTTGCAGTAACCAAGAAAATTCATTGGGACCCACTCAATTAAATGCTGAAATGATATTCACTGATGGGTTAAGCTCTATTGCGTAAATTATAAGCTAGGCCAATTCATTTTCTGTACCAGTTTTTGTTTTCAAACTCCACTTTCTTGTGAGTTTTTATTTTCAAACTTCTCTTTTTTTGTGAGTTGTCATTTTCAGACTTCACTTTTTTGTGACCTTTCATTTCAAACTGTTCATTCATGTGTTGTCAAATTTCAATTAGGCCAGTACAAGTGGTGTGAATGATAGAGGGGACGAAGATGATAGAAAAGGGAAGTTGGTGAGCTGTGTTTCCACGTTCTTGCCTGGCATGAACACAACGACGATAGAAAAGGGAAGTTGGTGCTTCCATGTTATTACGTTGCAATAACAAAGTGTTGAATACAACATAAGGTAAAAGATAGGGTTGGATTTGTTCATGTTAACATCATTACTAGACCAAATTTAACATCTTGGACATATTATCATGATTTATTGTATATTTTTTATCTTAATTTTATTTATTAAATTATTTTGGATGATATTTATAAAGGTGAAGTATCAAGATTTTTAAAGTAGTCATCTTAATATTATTTTGATTACAGTACATTTAATCATACATTTTCTCTAATATCGAATATATTTAATTTTCTATCTTATTTGAAAGTATCAAATATGATATTTTATCAAATTTCAACTATATAATTTTTTAGTCCAATTCAATGACATTATTTCATAATTAATGGTTTATGAACCCATCTCTCATGAACATGAATGAATAAATAGAGTAGCAAGTTAAGTGAGCTTAGTTCTGGGAGAGACTCAATAAATAAGTATGCTTAAGTTAATATATGCGATGAAATAACTTTCACAATAGAATAATATAATAGAAAATATGTTGAAAATAAGTTATGATACTATGCCACTTTACAGGGGGGACCTCCTAATCCACTTTGAGGGGGATACATCCAATATTCTTTAATAAAAAGTCAAAACTCAACATGATGATAATAATAACTAGCAACTAACTCTTATATAGACCTTATTATACCTTGGCTACCACCTAGGCCAACTTAGATACTTAAATATAACCCCTAGGAATTCCTACATATCTATATAAGATTGTAATAATGATTATGAAACTTATTTAAGAGTTAGGGTAAATACAAGCCAACTACTCATAACCTAATATATACTATAGGATTAGGAGCATAGAAAAATAGTATTATTAGTCCCTCTTGTTAGTCCCATGAAATAAAAGTATACAAGAATCAATTATTATATTTAATCACATTTTATAGGATTAAGAGATTTTTTTGTTAAAAGAGATTTTGAGAAGATAATATTAAAATAAATTTAAAATTATTAAATCATATATTTAGTTTTTCTTATATGAATATTTCAAATGTTTATCAATAAATACTTCTTATATTAATTTGAAGTTGTGTAAATCTAAAGATCACTTAATAGCTAATTAGTAATGGATTGAAGATGCATGTCAAATTCCTATTCCCAAAGGTTAATCCCCTTTTATTTTCTTACTTTATGTGCAACTTGGTAACCCAACATACATAACTCTAAAGATAGATGACAAATACAAACTATCATAAGATTTGGCAAAAGTATGTATTATTGAGTTGTGCATACTATTAGAACCTAACCTAAAATAAGCTTCAAGGAACAACTTGAGATCCAAGTAACAATAAAATTATTCTACTAAAAAGGATCATTTCCTTAATCTTTTAAGAAAAAATGCCAAAATTTGAAGAAACATGCAAAACCTTTACAAATAGGAAACAAGGAACTAAAAAGACACTAAAAAATCATTCAAATGGAATACAAAGAGTCAAGAAACTTTACACAACAAGATCTATTTCAAAAGTTCATAACAAATCAAGGAAACCTCATATGTTGTTTTGAAAGAGAGCTCTTCAAAGACTTTGGAAAGCTTGTATCTAACTATTGTCATAGTCAATTAGTCAAAAATAATAATAAATTAACAAATGTAACTCCGAACCTATGTATATTATCTCTTGAAATTCCCAACTAGTTATGGGGATATCTTTTTCCAAACAACACCTTGTCTAAATTTTATAAACAATAAGTGGCATAGAACACAAAATTGAGATATAACATTTGATGCCATAGATTACACTTAAACAAGGCCTCTAGGGGATACCTAAATAGATTTATTCTAAACCCCAAATGTACTATATACACTCTAAATTTCATAAAATATATTTTCTCCTAAGAGAAAATTGTAGATATAATTGGTTGTTCTTTCTTAATTTTTATATAATTGACACCAAATATGAATGGTTACACAAAATAGTTAGTTGTACAATTTGACCCTCTAAATGATATGATCTTATTCTCTCACATAAGGCTTCCACTCTATTGAAACAACCTCTCTACTGAAGAATTTACTCTTGTAAATCATCTAGTACATTCATTGGTGATTGCCATGCCAACCTTGACAAGGGAAACTGGACCAACATCCATTTTTTTCCTCAAACCCCATCCACATCCCACATCTCCATCTCCAACTATTTTTCAAGATCCATATCCTCATCTTCATCCCATGAATCCATTAAATCCTCCACTTGTTATTCCACTTGATCATCTCCCACATCCTTAATATCCACATCATCTCCATCCTCCAAATATTTATCTCGTGAATTGGTCCAAGGAATCCTAGCAAAGAAACAATCATAATATCCACATTACAAAGTTGTGAAGTCATGACACCCCCCTCAACCATCTAAGGTCATTATTAATAAGGTCATAACACACACCATTCCCATCATTCCACTCCAAAATCCTAACACCATCCTACCCATCAAACCTATCAAACCCAAATATTATGAAACTCATGAATCTCTCATCCCTCTATCCATCAAATTTGAGGAGTCTATCTAACAATCCTCCCCTATCACACCATACACACCAATTGAAACATCCAAGAGATTATTCTAAAACATGCTTCCATAAATTTTCCTCTATATCAAGATCAATGCATTCCTTCATCTCCACCTCTTGATATCCTTCCATCTTAAGATCCAAACATACCTTTATCTCCATCTCATGATACCTTTCCATCTCAAGATTAAATAATTTGTTCTAATACCTCTCCAAATGAGGATCAAACCATCCCTTCCACTCCATCTCATGATCCCTTCCACTCCATCTCACAACCCTCTTCCTTCTCATGATCAAAGCATCTAGGTTCCACCCCCATATTATGATCCAATTCCATCTAACAATATGAGAACCCCTCCTAACTCCCCTAATGATCCTACTCCTTCTCAAGACCTTATCACCCCTATCCAAGCTATCCATGAATCCCATGCCCATCAAATTGGTTCCTCCACTTTTATCTAATTTAGTTGTAGGTATGTGTAGGACTATGGGGGTCCAAACTAGGCCCCTAAGTGGCAATGAAATTTTAGAAAGATAGAGTTAGGCAACATGACATAAAATTTTGAATAGGTTATTAACATAATTTGAAAAATATGTATGAATAGAATTTGTAGCAAATTGAATGTAGTTTCTAGGCTACTAGTCCTTTTTTGGAAAAAAGTAAATCTATTTTGCAAAAAATAGAAATTTCAATGCAATAGTAACTAAATTTTCAGGAAAAAGATAAGTAGGTGTATGTTTGACCACCCTAAGTACAAGAATTTTTTTTTTTTTAAATAAAAAATTAAGTATATGTAGAAGACACATTCTCGGATGTGCTGATTTTTTTTGTAAATTTTTTGCATGTAAATAATTAGTTATAATTTTTTATTAAAACATTTCAAAGTTATTAAAAAGTGTTTACTTGACCACCATAACTTGGTAAAAAATTTATGAAATTCAATTTTTTTTAATCCTATAGTATGCAAAGCATAAAATGTGACACATATTTTAGATTCAAAAAATGTGAAATAGTTTGAAAATTATAGAAGTTTTTCAATTAGCCTATCAATCAAGACTTTAGTAGTAATGTATGTAGAAAATCAATAATAATTATCTATTAAATTTAATATAGGCATATCTTATATTGGTGAAAAGCTGACAATTTTTTCAATAAACCCTTTTTGTTTCATCAAATTCGGACAAAAAAAAAAGTTGTCAACCATAAGGGTGAACTTCAGAAAACAAGGAAATTTTGAAAACATATTTTTTTAGTTGACTTTCTAGGTTTGGAAATCCCAAGCCAAAAACCAAGGAAAACTTGAGAGAAATCCCAAGGTTGCAGATTTTGTTAGACAAAACGGATATCCATTATGTTCGGATATCCATTTTAGAAAATGGGTACCCATTCTTAGGTCTTCAAAACAAATATCTATTTGAGACGGATTTAAAAATGGATATATGTTTTGAAGACCTAAAAAACCCTCTTTAGTAAAATGGGCATAACTTTTGTGTTTCTTATCAATTTTTTTTTTTCAAGTGTTGGAAAGGTGATTGAGAGCTCTACACAATGGAATAGGTAGTGTTTCTATATTGCACTCAAAAAATTAATTATAATCATTTGAACTTCATATTTCATTTTTGAAACATCAAATCCTCACTACTTTTTCATGCAAGTCCCTTTTCCATTATTTTTTTGTAACCTCATCTCAAAATACTTGAAACATTAGAAAAAGTAATCCTCATGAAATATTTATATTTTTTGTAGTAAGGAGATGAACAAATATTCATAAATCATCATATCTCTCTATCTCTTTCTCTACCTCTCTATAGTTCATTATGTCTCCCCTTAAGCTCTGGACCTATCCCTCCACTTGTTTCTCCCTCCCTCCCTCTCTTTTTACCTCTTTAGACCTCTCCCTATCAATCTATTAAAATATAGAATTAATTAGATCTACTTCTCCATCCCTCCCTCCTTTCTTCTCTCTTTGTCCCTCTTTAGACCCATCTTTCTCACTCTCTCTCTCCTTGAGCTCTAGACCTATCTCTCTATGTATCTCTCCTTCCTTCCTTCCCTCTCTCTTTGTCCATCTCTCTCTCTCTGGTCCCTCCCACTCCCTCTCCCTCTCTCCCTCTCACTCTCCATCTCCCCCTCCCCCTCTCTCTCCCTCCCTTTGAATTATATCTCCCTCTTAGGTCTCTCTCTCTCTCTCTCTCACACCCACACACACTCCTCCATCTCCCTCTCGGGGTCTCTCTCCCACTACTCTCTCTCCCACTCTCTCTCTCTCTCTCCCTCTCCTCCTTCCTCTCTCCCTCCCTCTCTCCCTCAATTCTCTCTCCTTTTCCTCCCTTGTCTCTCCTCTCCCTCTCAAGTCTCTATCTCTCTCTCTCCCTCCCTCTTTCCCTATCAAGTCTATCTCTCTCTCTGATCCCTCTCGCTCCCTCTCCCTCTCCCTCTCCCTCTCACTCTCCATATCCATCTTGACCTTTCTCTCTCTCCCTCCCACTAAAGTCTCTCTCCCTCTTAATTATCTCTCTCTCTCACACACACAAATGCACACACTCTCTCTCCATCTCCCTCTCAGGTCTCTCTCTCCCACTTTTGTCTCTCCCTCTCCTCCTCCATCTCTCCCTCTCCTCTCCCCTCTGTCTCTCCCCTCTCTCTGCGTCTCCAGCTCCTACCATCTCACTCTCAAGTCCCTCCCACTACCTCTACCCCTCTACCTCTCTCTCTCCATCTCCCTCTACCCCCTCTCTCTCTCTCCCTCCCTCCCTCCCTCCCTTTGAAGTCTCTCTCCCTCTTAGGTTTCTTTCTCTCTCAAATCTCTCCCACTCCCTCCATCTCTCTCTCTCTCTCTCTCAAGTATCTCCCACTCCCTCTCTCTCACTCACACTCACAATATCCATATTCCTCTCAAGTATCTCTCTCTCCCTCTCCATCTCCCTCTCACTCTCCATCTCCCTTTGCCCCCCCCCTCTCTCTCTCTCCCTCTCAGGTCTCTCCCACTCCCTCTCTTCCTCTTAGGTCTCTCTCTCTCTCTCAGGTCTCTCCCACTCCCTCCATCTCTCTCTCTCTCTCTCTCTCAGGTATCTCCCACTCCCTCTCTTTCACTCACACTCACAATATCCATATCCCTCTCAAGTCTCTCTCTGTCTCCCACTTTCTCTCTCCCTCTTTCTTATCCTCTCTCCCTCTCCCTCCCTCTATCTCCCTCTCTCCCTCTCAAGTATCTCTCTCCCTCCCTCTCTCTCTCCCTTCCTCTCTCTCTCCCTCCCTCTCAAGTCTCTGTCTCTCTCCCCATCTCTCTCACTCTTCATCTCCCTCACAGGTCTCTCTATGGTCCCTCCACTCTCTCTCCTTCTACATTTCCCTCTCTCTCCCTCTCTCTCTTTCCCTACCTCTAAAATATCTCTCCCTCTTATGTATCTCTCTCTTTGTTCCCTCCCACTCCCACTCCCACTCCCTCTCTCTCACTCTCGCTCTTGCTCTCCATCTCCCTCTCATTATCCATCTCCCTCCTAAGTACCTCTCCCTATTAGGTTTCTCTCTCTCTCAAGTCTCTCTCTCTCTCTCTCACTTAGGTCTTTCTCACTTTCTCTCTCCCCCTCTTTCTTTCTCTTAGGTCTCTCTATCTCTCTCACACACACACACACACTCCATCTCCCTTAGGTATCTCTCTCCATATCTCCCTCACTCTCTCCATCTCCTCCTCTCCCCCTCTCTCTCTCCCTCCCTCTCAAGTCTCTCTCTCTCTCCACCTCCCTCTTAGGCCTCTCTCTCCCACTCCCTCTCTCTCAGGTGTCTCCTTCCCACCCTAATTAGATAACTCTCTCTCTCCCTCCCTCTCTCCCTCTCCCTCCCTCTATCTCTCTCTCCCTCTCTCCCTCTCAAGTCTCTCTCTCTCTCTTCCCCTCTATCTCTCTCTCTCCGTCTCTCTCTCTTAGGTCTCTCCCACTACCTACCTATCTATCTAGGTACCCTAGATAGATAGATAGAGGTAGAGAAAAGGAGAGGTAAACAGGGAGAGATAAAGAGGGAGATATAGAGAGGTAGGAGATAGATAGAGAGGGTGTAGATAGATAGATAGAGCTAGAGAAAAGGAGAGAGATAGGTAGAGAGAGAAGAGGAGGAGAAAAGATATATCAATATATAGTGGGAGAGTGTAAGAGGGAGAGATAATGATAGATGTAAATATAAAAGAGATAGGGAGATAGAGGTATATAAATATAGGGATAGAAAGGGTTAGGGAGAGAGAGAATGAATAAGAGAGAGGTAGAGGTAATGATATATAGATAGATATAAAGAGAGAGATAGAGAGATATAGATAGAGGGGGAAAGAGTGAGATAGAAAGGAGGTGATATAGATAGTGAGAGAGATATGGAGAGAGGGACATAGACAAAGAGATAGATATAGGGAATCATAAATAGGGTGTGTGTATATATGAGTGAGAGAGATATGGAGATAACTTGATGAAAAGGAAGATTATATAAATAGAGAGAGGGAGGGAGAGGGAGAGGGAGAGAGAGAGAGAGAGAGAGAGAGAGAGAGAGAGAGAGAGAGAGAGAGAGAGAGAGAGAGAGAGAGAGAGAGAGAGAGAGAGAGAGAGAGAGAGAGAGAGATAACCTGTGAAAGATAGAGGAAAATAGAAAGGGAGAGAGCTAGGTAGAGAGGGAGAGAGAGAGAGAGGAGAGATATAGATAAAGGTAGAGTAAGGGAAAAGTGGAGAGATAGGTAGAGAGGGTAAATGAAGGAGAGGGGAGAGAGGGATATATATGTATGTATGTATGTATGTATGTTCTCCTAGTTCAACTTGGGTAAAGGTGTGCACAGGATCAAAGACAACAAGGAGGCCTTCTATGATGATTTATGCAAATTTTTACTCTCCTCGTAAAAAATATAATATTTTCATTATTTATTACTTCTTTAATGTTTCAAGTCATTTAGGATGATTATTGCAAAAAGCATGAAAAAAAGACTTTGTATGCAAGAATTATGAGCATTTAAAATTTTAAAAACTTTAGGAGGAACACAAAATGATTATAATTATTTTTTGTACTTAATCTATTAAACTAATATTATCCATTACGTAGACCTATGAATCACCTTTCCAATGCCTATAAAAAATCAAAATTTTGATCAATAATGCAACAATTATGCCCATTTTACCAAAGCATGCTTTTTGGGCTTTTCAAAACAGATATCCGTTTTTAAATGGATGTCCATTTTGTTTGATATGTTTTGTTTGCATAAATTGATGAAAATTAATTTTGGGAAATGGATATCTGTTTTGGTTTGGTATTACCAAACCAAATTCAAATTATACCTGACCTATACAAAAGGTCAACATTTTGGACATCTGTTTTGGTTTGTTTTGTTTTGTTTTGTTTGCCTATAGTCTATACCCCTAATTGTGAAGCCAAAAGCACCAATCTTCATCCACACGTAGATATTGCCTTGAGAGTTTTTAAACCCTATTGTATCCACAAATAATTAGGGAATTGAGTTTAAAATCCTCCCATTAAAATTTTTCCTCCCGAATATATTTATTTTCTATTAGTGTAATATTTTATTCACCTTGACTAGAGGTTTTATCTTAAGTATGAGATTATACATTTTTATTAATTTTACGTAGGTAATTTATTTTTTTCTAGGTAGGATAGGATAACGAGTTTATCTTATTTTGTATTATTCTATATGATTTATTAAATTAATAATATTAAATAAATAATTCAATGCAAAGCATACTTATTGTAGATGAAGACAATGAAAGTATATATTATTATTTGTGACATTATGTTGAGATAGAATAAATTGGGAGTGCGTATCTTAAATGGTGAAGAAATTGATTATCCTATAAATTTTGTGGTTGTTAGTAAAACATAACTTAGATGGTAGGCCTACCTAATGATGAAATTTGATGTGTGGTTGTTTGAGGAATTTTACATGCATAAATCAATAATGAATGTGTTAGAAATGCCCTCAATTTACTGCTTCAACAGGTAACGAGTGTGGAAACAAGTATGGAGATAAAATATAGTCGATAGGGGAGAGGGCCCAATAGTCGTGCGGGGTCCAATAGTCGCACACTCAATCATAAATATAATACCCAATAGTCGTTTATATAATGTCCAATAGTTGTGATTTGACTACCCATAATTAAACAAAATGTATGCTTTTGATCTAAAAAGCAACCAATCATGTGATACCACATCAACGCTCAACTACTCATGATGTAATGCACGAGAATTGGTCTCACTATTTTTGGGGGCCTTTTTGGACACCTTGACAAAAACGCATGTTGATGTGGCATCATATTTGATGATGTGGCCATGAAACCTTAGTTATAAGCAGAGAACTTGCCAAGTAAGCTGCTGTAAAAAATTGGGAGTGATTTGAAATTTTGACGTAGGATAATTAGAAGCGCGAAGTTAGGGTGCATGACTACTGGGCCCTCTCCCCTAGTCAACGAAGACCAAATTGGTGAAGTTAGTGTTTCCACGTTATTACCCTGCACCTGCAATAACCAAGAAAATTTGTTGGGACCCACTCAAGTAAATGCTGAAATGATATTCACTGATGGGTTACAGCTTTATAGCGTAAATTCTAATCGAGGCCAATTCATTTTTTGTACGAGTTTTCGTTTTCAAACTTCACTTTCTTGTGAGTTGATTTTCAAACTTCACTTTTTTCTGAGTTGTCATTTTCAGACTTCACTTTTTTGTGACCTTTCATTTTGGAACTTTTCATTCACGCGTTGTCAAATTTCAATGAGCACATCCAAACTGTGTAAATTTCAATTAGACCGGTACGAGAGGTGTGAATGACCGAGTGAACGAATTGGTGAGCTGTGTGTTTCCACGTTAATGCCTGGCATGAACACGACGACCAAATAAAACAGAAGTTGGTGCTTCCATGTTATTACCTTGCAATAACGAAGTGTTGACTACAATGTAAGATAAATATAGGGTTGGGTTTGTTCATGTTAACATCATTACTAGACCAAATTTAACATCTTTGATGTATATTACGATGATTTATTGTATAATTTTTATGTTAAATTTATTTATTAAATTTATTTTAGATGATATTTATAAAGGTTTTTAAAGAAGTTAGTTAGTTTAGTATTATTTTGATTCAAATGCATTTAATCATACATTTTTTCTAATATCAAATTTATTTATTTTTCTATCTTATTTGAAAGTATTAAATATGATATTTTATTAAATTTCAATTATATATTTTTTTAGTCCAATTCATTAACATTGTTTTGTAACTAATGGTTTATATGAACCCCTCTCATGAACATGAATGAATAAATAGGTTAGCAAGTTAAGTGAGCTTAGACGCATCTCTCAATAAATAAGTATACTTAAGTTAATATATGTGATGAAATAACTTTCACAATAGAATAATATAATAGAAAATATGTTGAAAATATGTTACAATACCATGCCACTTTAAAGGGGGACCTCCTAATCCTCTTCGAGGGGGATACATCCAATATTCTTTAATAAAAGCACAAAACTCAACATGATGATAATAATAACTAGCAACTAACTCTTATATAGACCTAATTATACCTTGGCTACCACCTAGGCCAACTTAAATACTTGAATATAACCCCTAGGAAGACCTACATATCTATATAAGATTATAATAATGATTATGTAACTTATTTAAAAGTTAAGGTAAGTACAAGACAACTACTCATAGCCCAATACACACTATAGGGTTAGGGGCATAAAAAAGTAGTATTATTAGTCCTCCTTGTAAGTCCCATGAAATAATAATATAAAAGCATCAATTATTATATTTAATCACATTTTATAAGATTAAGAGTTTTTTTGTTAAAACAGATTTTGATAAGATAATATTTAAAATAAATTTAACATAATTAGATTATATATTTGTATTTCTTTTTTATATGAATATTTCAAATGTTTATTAATAAATACTTCTTATATTAATTTATAAGTTGTGTAAATCTAAAGATCACTTAATAGTTGATTAGTAATGAATTGAAAATGTATGTCAAATTCCTATGCCCAAAGGTTAATCCCCTTATCTATTTCTTACTATATGTGCAACTTGGTAACCAAATAGACATAACTCTGAAGATAGATGACAAATATAAACTATCATAAGATTTGGAGAAAGTATGTATGAATGGGTTGTGCATACTAGTAGGACCTAAAATAAGCTACAAGGAACAACATGAGGAGATCTGAGTAAGAATAAAATTATTCTACTAAAAAAGGACCATTTCCTTAATCTTTCGAGAAATAATCTGAAAATTTGAAGAAACATGCAAATACCTTTACAAATATGAAAATAAAGAACAAAAAAGGCATTCAAAACTCATTTAAATGCAATACAAAGTCTTAAGAAACTTTACACAACCAAATCAATTTCAACAATTCATAACAAATCAAAGAAACTTCATATGCTATTTTAAAAAAGAGCTCTTCAAAGACTTTGGAAAGATTGTATCTAACTATTGTGATAGCCAACTAGTGAAAAATAACAATAAATTAACAAATGTAACCCCAAGCATACATCTATTATCTGTTAAAATTCTCAACTAGTTATGGAGATAATTTTTCCAAACAACACCTTATCTAAATTTTACAAACAAGTGGCATAGAACAAAATCTTGACATATAACATTTGATGCCATAGATTACACTTGATCAAGGCCTAGGGGATACCTAAATAGATTTGGTCAAAGGCCCAAATACTATAGAACTACAAAATTTCATAAAACATATTTTCTCACAAGAGAAACTTTTAGAAATAACTGATTGTTCTTCCTTAAATTTTTTATAGAATTGACACAAAATATGAATGGTTACACAAAATATTTAACTCTACAGTTTGATCCTCTAAATGATATGATCTTATTCTCTCACGTAAGGCTTCCACTCTATTGAAACAAACTCTCTACTAAAGAATTTTCTCTTGTAAATCATCTAGTACATTGTTATCTTCATTTTTTACTTCATTTTTATTTTTTACCTTTCATTCTTATTATAGTCACATGCATCATTAATTCATTTCCCTAGCTATCATATGGAGTCTCCTAAGTATCCTATGATTGTGTTACCCTAAAAATTAAAATTTTCATTTTGATTCAAATTTATTCCATTAGCTAGAGCAAGTTGAGAAGACAAATTTTTATTTGAACACTTAGTCTAAAAGTTTGTTTTTACGTGAGTTTCTTGGAACATCTAATCAACTAATTAGATGGTTCCAAGAACCAAATTGAAAATTAATCAAATAATGTGAATAATCTTGGAGCATTTGTGTTAGCAATTTAAATATTTCCACAAAGATCATTATTTATTAATGGAGAGGATATGTCGTTCATCAATTGACAAAGGTTCTTTGAGCATTTCATTGGTTCCCAATGAAGGTAATTATATTGATATTTGTATAGGTCATTATTATGGAAGTATAGATCAATCTTGAAGGAAATTTTTGGGCATGACAATAATTTTTTATAGAGTTCCAAGGATATTTAACTATTGAAAATTTTCAAATTAAAATATGTACTAGGTTTAATCGGTCTTGTATGACCCAACAAAATCCAAATGCCCCTACAAAATGGCTTGAAATATATTGGAGCTTGTAAAAAGGATTATATAGGTGTTAAAATGGTTCTTAGTTGAATGAAAGTACTTGACTACTATATAATCCGCTCTTACATAGTGTGAACCTAGTCACAACCCATGTTCGCCTATAGTCTATACCCCTAATTGTGAAGCTAAAAGCACCACTCTTCATCCTGACATAGATATTGCCTTGGGGGTTTTTAAACCCTATTGTATCCACGAATAGCTAGGGAATTGAGTTTAAAATCTCCCCATTTAAATTTTTCCTCTCGAATTCATTTATTCTCTATTAGTGTTATATTTGATTCATCTTGGCTAGAGGTTTTATCCTAAGCACACTTTTTTATTAATTTTACGTAGGTAATTTATTTTTTATAGGTAGGATAGGATAACGAGTTTATTTTATTTTGTATTATTCTATATCATTTATTAAATTAGTAATTATTAAATACATAATTCAATGCAAGGCATGCTTATGCAGTTATTGTTATTGTTGATAAACATTTGAAATATTCATATAAAAAAAGAAAAACTAAAATATATAATCTAATTATTTGATAATTGATTTTGACATGCGCTAGGTAATGCCTCCATAATGTGGACGAGGATTGACAAATCATGAAGAGGAAAAATACCTAATATCTTTATTTAAGAAATTAATTAAACAAAAAAAATTGGATTAAAAATTGGACATATATTATCATGATTTATTGGATACTTTTTATCTTTTATTTATTAAATTTATTTTAGATGATATTTATAAAGGTCAAGATTTTTAAAGAAGTTGGTCATTTTAATATTATTTTGATTCAAATGCATTTAATCATATATTTTTTCTAATCACGATTTTTTTTTTTTTTATCTTATTCAAATGTGTCAAATATGACATTTATCAAATTTCAACTATATAATTTTTTAGTCCAATTCATTGACATTATTTCATAACTAGTGGTTTATGTGAACCCATCTCCCATGAACATGAATGAATGAATAAATAGGATAGCAAGTTATGTGAGCTTAGTTTTGGGAGAGACTCCATAATTAAGTATGCTTAAGTTAATATTTGCGATGAAATAACTTTCACAATAGAATAATATAATAGAAAATATGTTGAGAATAATTTATAATAATATGCCACTTTAAAGGGGGGCCTCCTAATCCACTTTGAGGGGGATACATCCAATATTCTTTAATAAAAACTCAAAAATCAACATGATGATAATAATAACTAGCAATTAACTCTTATATAAACCTTATTATACCTTGGCTACCACCTAAGCCAACTTAGATACCTAAATATAACCCCTAGGAGGACCTACATATCTATATAAGATTATAATAATGATTATGCATTAATGATATGAGATTTCCACAATCCATATTGAATGTAACTTATGTAACATAATTATAATGATTATGTAACTTATTTAAGAGTTAAGGTAAATACAAGCCAACTAGTAATAACCTGATATATACTATAGGGTTAGGAGCATAGAAAATCAGTATTATTAGTCCCTCTTGGTAGTGCCATGAAATAAAAGTATACAAGAATCAATTATTATATTTAATCACATTTTATAAGATTAAGAGATTTTTTGCTAAAAAAGATTTTGAGAAGATAATCTTTAAAATAAATTTAAAATAATTAGATTATATATTTTAGTTTTTCTTTTTTATATGAATATTTCAAATGTTTATAAACAAATACTTCTTATATTAATTTGAAGTTGTGTAAATTTAAAGATCACTTAATATCTAATTAGTAATGAATTGAATATGCATGTCAAATTCCTATGCCCAAAGGTTAATCCCGTTGTTATTTTCTTAGTTTATGTGCAACTTGGTAACCCAACAGACATAACTCTGAAGATAGATGACAAATATAAACTATCATAAGATTTGGCAAAAGTATGTATCATTGAGTTGTGCATAGTAGTAGAAGCTAACCTAAACTAAGCTACAAGGAACGACTTGAGATCTGAGTTAGAATAAAATTATTCTACTAAAAAGGATCATTTCCTTAATCTTTTTAGAAAAAATGCCAAAATTTGAAGAAACATGCAAAACCTTTACAAATAGGAAACAAGGAACTAAAAAGACACTAAAAACTCATTCAAATGGAATACAAAGACTCAAGAAACTTTACACAACTAGATATATTTAAAAAGTTCATAACAAATCAAGGAAACCTCATATGTTGTTTTGAAAGAGAGCTCTTCAAAGACTTTGGAAAGCTTGTATCTAACTATTGTGATAGTCAACTAGTCAAAAATAACATTAATTTAAAAAATGTAACTCCAAGCCTACGCATATTATCTCTTGAAATTCTCAACTAGTTATGGAGATATTTTTTTCCAAACAACACCTTGTCTAAATTTTACAAACAATAAGTGGCATAGAACACAAACTTGACATATAGCATTTGATGCCATAGATTACACTAAACAAGGCCTAGGGGATACCTAAATAGATTTATTCTAAGCCCCAAATGTGCTATATACACTCTAAAATTTCATAAAATATATTTTCTCCTAAGAGAAAATTATAGATATAATTGGTTGTTCTTTCTTAATTTTTATATAATTGACACAAAATGTGAATGGTTACACAAAATATTTGACTGTACAGTTTGATCCTCTAAATGATTTGATCTTATTCTCTCACACAAGGCTTCCACTCTATTGAAATGACCTCTCTACTAAATAATTTACTCTTGTACATCATCTAGTACATTCATTGGTGATTTCCATTCCAACCTTGACAAGGGAAACCAAACCAAAATCCAATTTTTTCCTCAAACCCCATCCACGTCCCACATCTCTATCTCCAACTATTTTTCAAGATCCATATCCTTGTCTTCATCCCATGAATCCATTAAATCCTCCACTTGTTATTCCATTTGATCATATCCCACCTCCTTACTATCCACATCATCTCCATCCTCCAAATATTTTTCTTATGAATTGGTCCAAGGAATCCTAGCAAAGAAACAATCATAAAATCCACATTACAAAGTTGTGAAGTGATTCCACCCCACTCAAACATCTAAGGTTATTAAATTGATAAGGTCATAACCCACACCATGCCCATCATTCCACTCCAAAATCCTAACACTATTCTACCCATCAATTCTATCAAACCCAAATATTATGAAACTCATGAATCTCCCATCCCTCCATCCATCAAATTTGAGGAGTCTATCCAACAATCCCCCCTATCACACCATACACACCAATTGAAACATGCCAAGAGATTATTCTAAAAAATGCTTCCATAAAATTTTCTATATCAAGATCAATGCATTCCTTTATCCCCCATGACGTTTCATTTGATATTCCTTTATTCCTTTTTCTTTCTGTGATTGCATGTGTGGAATGTGATCCCCCATTACGTTTCATTTGATATTCCTCTTTCTTTTGTGCATTCCTCTATATGTACCTTCATTCTTCCCTATGTCGTAAGATTTCTTTTTCATTTGTCTTGTGTTTTCCTTTTAGGGATGATGCAAGGCATCAAGACATTTAGGTCTCTTCCATGTTGACCCAAAAACTTTTTCTTTATCTTTTTCATTTATCTTGTGTTTTCCTTTTTGGGATGACACAAGGCATTGAGAGATTTAGGTCTCTTCCATGTTGACCCAAAATATTTTTCTTTATCTTTTTCATTCGTCTTGTATTTTCCTTTTGGGGATGATGCAAGGTGTTGAGACATTCATGTTTCTTCCATGTTGACCCAAAATGATTTTTCTTTGTTTTCACCTTCTTTGAGTCATTCTTCCAATTCTATGAGTATTTGGGGAATGATGACAGTTCCATGCTCTATGAAAACATTGTAGCACAAACATATTGACCCCAAATCCATAGATCCATTATTTGTTTTTGGGGCAACCCTTCCTTCCTATTTCATGACGTAGCTTCCTTAAGAAACATACATATGACTTGGCATAGGGTTTTATGAGGAAAGCTCTCATGTCTTAGGAAAAAAACATTGGCTACTTTAAAGCAATTGCTCACAGTAATGGTGTAGCAACCATTTTAAAGTGGGGGCATACATCGATGAAATATTTTGGCAAAAAATAATGGCATGATTTTCCTTTTTTCTTGTGATGTGTCCTCTTCTTGGTGGTTTTGTTGGGTTTGATTCCATCCAAGAGTGTATGATCTACTAAAATGGCATGATGTGAACAAGGCAACCCATGGGCAATGATTTGACACTTTTGACTTGTCCTCTCTTGGAGACATTGGGAACAATGCTCCCTAAGAGGAAGACCATTACAAAAACAAAGAAAAATCCTCTTTAATCAAAATTTTTACATGACATTCAAAAGAATTTACAAAAGCATTTTCATTGTGGTACCTTATTGGTGTTGTCAGGAGGATAAATTCAGTATGGTATGAGAGGCTAATATGATTCTCTCATTTTCCCCCTCGTTGGGGCAACTCACCCAATGGAAAAACTGAGGTTCCACTACCCCAGAGTGAGCATACATATATTGGGACAACTCACCTAGTGGAAAGACTAAGGTTCCACTAACCTAAAGTGAGCAGCACATGTTATGGGAAAACAACCATCGCCTCACATCACGTTGAATCGGTTGTGCTTAATCCTTTGTTTTTTTCTTTCTTGTCCTTTAATAGAGTATGATCATGTATCTTTATTATTTTTGCATACTTAAGTGTCTTGAATTTCTACTTTAGTTTGAGTTTGATATGGGGTCATCCTCTCACTAAAGTGGGGGTAAAATGTAGTAATGGAAAAAGTAGCCTTTTCCTTACTTGGTTTGATAATTGACATTAAAGCTAAACTAATGGTGTCTTGGAATGGAGTTTTAATGTTTTGTACACATTCACACTATTCTAGGACCTTTATTTAACTAAAACATGCCTTAATTGATCCTTTGCAAAGGTGTTGTAAGGTTTTGTAACACACTTTCACACTTTTCTAGGATGTATTTGTTTAATTAAGGACCCTTTCTAAATAAACTGTAAATAATGTGTGCCTTGTTTAAGTGTTATAAAGTGTTTTAAGGCACTTTCACATTTATTTAGGTGGTCTTAATTAATTATGGTTAATTGGAGTTATTAACCTCCTTTTAATTCAAATTCAGGCCTTAATTTTGACACCTCCCGAAGATTTATCTCGACAATCATAATTTAATTAGCAAATTATTTCATTGGGAAAATTTTGGTCCTAGTAAGTTGAACTAGGACCCATTCATCCTTAATGGTGAATGGGTCCTCCATTAATAGGACCCCCTTTCTTAGTTGATCTGGAATGGGTTTTTGAACTTCTTTCAGCTCCTCGAAGCTTGGTCTTAGAATCTTAGCCAAGACCCATTCGACCTTAATGGCGAATGGGTCCTCCCTTAATGAGACCCCCATTTTTGAATTTCATTCTGGTGGGAATTTAATTATGTTTCTTCATAGATTTGGTGTCGGCCTTAATTCTTTGAATTTCGAGGTTAATCTCCTAGTTTAATAAAAATACAGGGTTAATTCACATTGTTTCTCCTAAGTAACCTAGAAAACTTAAGTGAATTCATGAGATCAAGAGAAAGAGAACTATAGAGTATTTCAAAGGTATTTTCAAGGCATTTTAAGGTAGATTTCAAGTCTTTATTGCAACAATTCAAGATCATATCATCATTTCAAGGGTTTAATGCATTCATGTATATTGAGCTAAGAAGCTAACGTTGCATTGAGGATATATTTACAAGAATCATCCTACATCCAAGATCTACATTCTTCATGGCCACTACATGATAGTTTATAGATTTGATTCACAAGACATCATCCAAGGTGATATCATTTATACTATTTCATGTTCATGCTTTATTTCTTCATTTCATCAATTGGTTTAATTACCTACAAGGGGTTTGACTAAGGCAAGCCCCCATTCACTAAAAAATAAACAAGTTTTTTTCCCCTTCAATGTGTGATTGTAGATTTATAGGTATAAGATCAAGTGGAACAAGATTTGAGACACATTGTGAAAGTTGCAAAGTTGCAAAAGTTGTCATTCAAAGTGCAAGGTCACGTAAAGAGCTCTACAAAACTACATACAAACTTCTAGAACCTGAAAACAAGGAATTTAAGAGTGTAGACATCAAAGAACAAGATCCTGAAATTAGTTTTCTAAAACCCTAAAAGGACCCATTCTCCACTGAAGGCGAATGAGTCCTCCATAGCTCAAAAACAACTTTTTGGCCAAGTACACAATTTTTTATGCTCTAGAAACATTCCCCATAGTTTCTATAATAGTTAGGTTGCATTTCTAACTGTCATTGGAATATTTTTTACACATAATTGAGTGAAACACCTCTTAGAAAAATAGTGGTGCATCATCACGTTCATTAAAATTTTGATACATCCATTTTTTGGTGTTTGAGGATATATCACAAACTGCTACTAGTCTTGCCTCTGTTTGAAAGATGCTTGCTACAACTTTAGGATTTGATTTGGAATAGTAATGGAACATATGAAGAACAACGAATTTTATCACATAAAAACATTCCAAACTCCACCAAACTCTAAATATTGGTATTGCAACACAAAGGCCATTCTTACAAAAGACTATACACTTTCTAAATCCTTCCATAAGCATAACTTGATCTTCATATAAAGCTTTCAACATGAAGGTAGAAAATAATTTTATGAAATGTTCAACCATCTTAGATAACTTATTGACAGGATTGATAGCATCCACCTTGAGGAACTTCCAAAACAATCTCCCACTGCAATACAAATAGTGTCCTAGATTTCTAGCTAGAAGTGCACTGCCATTTGACAGCTTGAATTTAAGAATTTTTAAACATTTTCTTATTTATGGGTATGATTCTTGTTTTTATTGGGATGGTTATAAGAAAATTTACAATCAATACCATATCCAATACATCTTTTGAAAAAATACCTTTCATTCTCCTTAGCATTACTGAGATATATAATATGAAAATGCATAATCGAAGACCCAAACATCACCTCAACTTGTGAGTAGACATTTTCAGCCTCTTGGATTGGACTATAGGATCCAAAATATAGACAAATAGTAACAATACAATAGAAAAATCTATTCCATGTTACTCTAAATGGACAAGATCTAAACAACACCATTTTTTATTGGAAGATAATAAACCCTTGAAAATCCTATGGCACAACATTAACATTCTTCACATTTCCTTTTAAAATTTTAGTGGCCAAAAAGTAATAAACCATGATACAAAACCATGTCCTCTATGAAAAGAAGAAAAATAATAAGAAGCATTCATTCTAAAAAAGTCATTCTCCATCATCCTTTGTAATCCCACTTTTGAAACATTGAACTTCACTTTATCAATAGAATGAAATAGGAATGGAGAATGATGAATGAACAAAATATGATGTTTCAACTCACCAAACCCTAGTAATGAAGTGTTGCAAACATGTATAAGATGGCTCCAATGGATGTAGATCTTTACTCTTGCTTGAAGGTGATAGATCTTGAATGAAATGCTAGCTTGAATCATAAAACCCTACATCACAATTCTTAGCTCAAAAATAAACATGATGCATAAAATCTTTGACATGATGCTTGATGCTTGAATGATGCTCTAGAATTCTTGATAACCTTCCCTTGAATGCTCTTTTAAACACTTGAATGCTCTTGTGAACTCAAACTTGCTATAAGAATGCTCATTCAACTTGCTAGGTGTAAAATGAGTAAAAGAAACTTGCATTTATACTTATTTATGCAAGAATTCTCAAAATTACAACACTACAAGCCCACATTAGATCTAGGAGGATAAAATCTCATCAAAAATTTGAATTAATTTTTATTTTGGGTCAAACAGGACTCATTCACCCAAAGTGATGAATGAGTCCCATTAAGCATATTTTTTGGGATAATTTTTAAAAATGCTTAGAAAGGTGTGAAACAAGGATCGAGACCCAAAAATCTAGGTGGGACTCATTCACCCAAGGTGGTGAATGAGTCCTAGATTACTAAATATGGGACATTCGAGCTAAAAACAATTGATATATGATTGGTTATTGATTTGTGTCAGGATCATCCTTGAAAAGATGCATTAAATGAGGCTTGTGGATGTAAAATAAGGCCAATTAAAGCATAAGAAAGCATAATTATTAAATAAATTCCTAGAAAAGTGTGAAAGTGTGTTACAACACTTTACAACACTAAATCAAGGCCAAGTTAGGGGGGACCTTTTTCCATCATTAGAGTGGTGTCACTCTTGGAACAGATATAATAAAAAACATAGTCACAAAACATGCAACTTTGCACTCCATCTCTATATCCAACTAAACCTAAAAGGCATTAAAATTGGATGTTACCAAAGCATATGACAAAGTCAATTGGAGATTCCTAATAAGAATAATAATAAAAAAATGATTTCCATGTATAGATTGGATCAAATGGATTTTTAAATGAAATAATTGGTTTTGGTCAATGGTAGCCCATGTGATTTCTTTAAGGCTATAAGTGGCCCTCAACAAGGTGATTTGCTATCTACCTTTCTATTTATCATCATGACTGAGGCCTTAGGAAGAACTATCAAATCCTTCTCATGTAATGCATGGTGGCATGGTATCCTAGTTGCTAATAATTTTGGACACCAGTTATACGTGAACAATTCATTGATGATAATGATCTTAAATGAAAAAGAAAGAAAATAAGTAGCCTCCTCAATCAAATATTTATTGGATAAATATGTTATTGCTTTTGAGAGATTAATTAACAAAGAAAATAATAATTTTTTTAATAAAAAACACATAAAGAAGCATTATTGCCTTACTCTGAAAGTTCAACAAAATTGCTCTCAAAAGTAACTACTTTGGAGTTCCATTAATTAAAGGTGCAATAAAAATATGTTTATGGGATGAAATGGTAAACAAGTTTAGAAACAAGGCTATCTCCTAGAAAGGCAAGCGATTAACACTCCTTGAAAAAATTCAAATGACTAAGGTTGTTATTTTTTCCATTCAAATTTACCAACTTCCATACACAAATAAAAAAGAAAGGTGAGAACCAACTAGAAGTGTAGACACTAAAAATTGTTTTTTGCCTATGAACCCACCTTTTCATATCAATTCCTCCTTCTACTTGGTATACTATAATTTTAATTATTAAATTATCTTTTGTTGGGTCACATTCTCTATTAATTTTAACATGCCAATTATTTAATTAATTCATTTTTCCCCTTGATTAATTTAAATATATTAGGTTTATTAAATTATGTCACTAATTAGCCCTTCTCTCTATAATTAAATAAATGCTTGTTTATTTAATTATTATTGTTAATTTTTTCTACTATAAATTAAAATAATTATTTTAATTATTTAATTATTCATTATCCTTTCTTCTATAATTAAATATATATTCTGTATTTATTATTTACTTTAATTTTCCCTTTCCTCTTCACTTTTGAATTAAATTACTTAATTTAAAAGTCAACATGTCACATGTCTTCTATAAATATATAATATTCTTATTATTTAATTATGCACCTTCCTAAATTAAATAAGTGTATAATTATTTAATTTTCTCCTACAACCTATTTTTTTGTGCCAACCTCTTTATCCTACAATGCCATTTTTATCTCTTTCATGTCTCTACTATTTTACCTTGATTGAACTATCTAATAATTCAATCTTAGCCATTCATTTTGTGTCTTTGCCCTAATTTATCCCTAACCCTATTTCATACTACATCTTTCAATCTTGGCCATTGATTGTCATGTCATATTGGCTTTTAATCCTAGCCCTTCATTCCAAATTGGGTTTTCTATAAAATAGGCCTATTATTGTCATTTGAGAAGAACATCTTTTATGCCAATGTCATGCTGCTAGAATCATGAGCAACCACATTCAAATCTTCAGCAACTCAACATACTACATTCAATCTTTTGAGGTTTGCATTGCATTTTGATTCAATTTAAATTATGCTTGATGCATATTTCTATTTCTATCCATTTTGCATGCATACAAGAAGAAATATTTAGGAAATCCTTATAGGAAGGATCCAATGAAAAAAAACACCATTTATTGGATGGCATATGGTCTACAAAGAGAAATAGAATGGGGAGTTGGGGTAGACAAATTGCAAAATAAGTCATTGTAGAAAAACTCATATGAAAGATGTATGAAATCCAAATCCAAGATGGTGCATAATTTTATAAAAGAAATATCTTGATTTGAATGACACGTCTCAAATACTTATAAATCTGAATTCTCCACAAGGTTCCCACATACAAAAACTTTATTTCAAACTTTCATCACCTCATGACTAATGATATTTCATGGGTTAACAAAAAATATATTGTAGTTTTGGATAAAATCCTAGAATGGTTTCCCTCCTCTTTTTAATAATCTTGAATTGGACATGCACATAAATGCATTAGCTAAGATAAATGGTGTATATATAAAGGATTTCTTGATAGAGACTGGTTCGGTTTCGATTGTGACTAGGGCATCTTATTCCTTTGCAACATTGTCTATGAATATCCATCCTCTTATCCTCATATCTATAATCCCTCATCCATCCAATCAATCAATTTTCCTTCTATCTTTTACCAAGCATTGGTTGTCCCTTGACATTGGTTCCTATTCATTCCTCTATCCTAACCATTGTAACCTCCATGCAATCCCATCATATCCAATCCATTTATCCTCCCTCCATCCATCCAATGTAATTAATCCCAATCCATGCAATCCAATCTTTCAATCTAGTAAATCATTCCAAAGAATCCATCAATTTTAATTAAATCAATTGATAATGCATTGGCACACTTAATCCAATTATCACCATAGGGATACCTTTTTTCCAATCCTTGTTTTTTTATTCTTGAAAATATAATCCTTAGGACATACATTTTCATTATCATTAACTTTGTTATCCTCATCATTATAAATAATTTTTTAGCTTGAATAGGGGCATAATCCTAGTTTATTTTTGGTGTATTGTGCATGCTTTCTTATTACTTGTGTGTGTTATCTTTGTTTGCATCTATAATAGTCTTTGTAAAATATTTTTGTGAGGGCATCATAGTCTTCCATATCATGGTGTTATAAGGTATATTCTTGTACTTGTATTTGGGTTGTATACTTAGCACATTGTCACCTTGGTTCCTTATACCTTGGTTATATAACATCAAGTACAATATTGAATAAAAGTTTTTATATCATCAAACATGATTTTTATTCATTCTACTCATCTCCCCATATTCCATCCTTATCTCATTCCTCCTTCCATCCTTCATCCTCTAGTCCTCCTTTCCATTTTGAGAGCATACCTATGTTCATTGAACCTACCTATCCTCTTGAGGGGGCATTTCAAACTCTATTCTCATCATCCTTTTTCATCCTTTCTAGTGACTAGGGAATCATTCCCCTACTCATTATTCCTTTCCTACCCACTATATTTTATTGTTCTTTGAAACAATGGCACTCCTTACAATATGACATCATATCAAAGAGCCCGGGAAAATATACACCTAAATGTTCTCATACTCACTGGCTACTGGACTTCCCCACCCCATTCAAAGGTTAATCAAATATTTACAATGATTTTTGTATTCTCATTTTAATTAAATAAATTTTACATTTAATTGAGAAGTTTTACCCATTCACCAAATCTTTCCAACTAGATCACCATCACAACTCCAATTCTAATTAACTTCGATTTAGCTACTCATCAACGCTACCTTTCCAACATTTCTAATTCTTATCTCAACTAAAACCAGTCATTAACCATCTACATCAATTCATATGTAATCTAAACGCAGCATATGTGATGTACCCTCCTCAGATACTCACACACATGTGGACACTCCTCGAATCTCCCTCAAGCCTTCCTAATCTAAATCATGATTTTCAATCAATCTTAGCCATCTATCAATCAATGTGTCAACTTGTGGAGAAAAGAGTGAACAATGTAAAATTTTCCATTCTTTTTTTTAATCTTTAGCTACTAAACACCTCCCCTCCTTTAATTAATAGTTAGTCACATTCTTCTTAAATGGGTAAATCAAATTTGTTAACTATATGTGAGTTTTCATTACAATAGTTTCCCCTATGTCTACACAATCTTCCCAAGTCTTGACTATGTTGAGAGTATTGGTCTAAGTAGACCTTACATCACTACAAGATAGTTTGTGGATCTACAATCATCAATGCTCAAGTACTTTTAATAGTTTCATGACTAATTCAAAAATCTTGCCCTTGCAAGGAAATCCCAATCAAGTAGATGAGTCAATTCCACTACATGTTTTTTTTTATAAAAAAAACGGAAATGTATTATAGATATTTTCCAAAGTAGGTGGTAAAGTAAATTTGTAAGCTTTTTTAGAATTTTAAATGGTTTGACAAAATGGGAGCTAGTTTGATAGCATTTTTAAATTTTATTGAGTTCATATATGATCTAAATTAGAAGTAAACTATCTCTAACTACAAACTCTCTTAAGAGTTTATATCACTTATTACACATGTTTTAATTAGGTAGATGACTTCCTTCAACATGTCTTAATTATTTTTTTCAAAATATCTCTACTATTAAAACTAAATAAAATAATAATTCATTTATATAATAAAAAAATTATAAAAATTATAAATAATAAAACTTTATTATTAAAAAATCTAATAAATTTCTATTAAAAAATAATTAACTCGCTATAATAATAAAAAAAACACATTTATAATCCTCTTTCGATTTTAAAATTTTTGTTTTGCTTCACATATTCATAAATCTCATTTACGACAGGAAATTTCAATTAGAAAGTAACTTACATTATCATTCTAATCATCATCACCACCATCAGATTCTTCATCCTCAACATACTCAACCAAATCATCATAGTCAACATATTTAGGGCAGTGCTTGTCTTGTTGTGCATAAAAGTACCTTACCTTTCCTTTTTTTTTATTATATTCGCCAACGTATAGTTGAGCAAATAAGCTTTGCAAAACGTCGAGGGTTTTGCTTTCCCCGCCTGCCTTCATTCCCATTAAAAACGCCTTCTTTATAGGACTAGTCCTAAATAGTGAAGTTGGCATCCAGGAGTCATATTTTGAGAGCCTTTCTTCATTGACCACGCACGTGTATATCCAAAGTGCATCTCCATCTTCTCTGCAGAGACGTGTAGGTTTTACGTGTAATCCATTTGGCCTCGTGGACGTCATTAAAATATTTCATTTCATTTCATTACCATAATCCCATTACAAATCTCGCTCCGTATCCAAGGACAATCATGAAGCAGAGCGCAAAAGATAAATGTACTGAGCGAATGTTGGCTTTTGTGAAACGAATGGATCTTCTCTTCTACTTCTGTCGGCCATGAAAACATTTTATCTTCGTTGCAATCTATTTCGCAGAAACTATCCGCCATAGACAATGTGTCACCAATTTTCGCCATAGACAATGTGTCACCAATTTTATCTGCATTAAAAAATAACAAATCTTCATCTGACTTTGACCTGGCCGATCTCCAAACTAGAATTGTAAGCTCCCGCGGCAATCTCTGAAATCATAGTGCTAAATTATTTTCAATAGTATATATGGATAAAAACAGAACATTTAGAAATACTTTATTCAGATGCAACTGTTTCAAAAATTGAAAGAAATCGCAACAAAATTAAGAGGAAATAATGGACAATCTAATGAGAAAATAGACATATCTGCGTTTAATACCTGCAATCTTCCAAGGCAACTTATTACAGGACTGTCTGCAATAATCATCTCCTTAAGTCCTTTCAAT
>VDFB02184108.1:191512-234161 GCA_007258455.2 Sequoia sempervirens
CAAACCTATCATATTTATCCGCTAACACATGCCACCTAATCTCATATTGCTCTATCCCTAGCTCGTTAATGTCATTATGTACATAGAAACAAGATAGCTCACTAAACCTTCTCTAGGTATCATACATTACCCTCTCACCCCTAATAGGCAGTCTAAGGATCCTATAAACATCCTCAAGTGTGACACTAGCCTCTCCTGTAGGCAGATGAAAGGAAGATGTCTTTGAACGTCACCACTTATAGAGTGCAGTCAACAACCCTCAATTTTCCTGAACAGTGGGCATAAATGTAACATGATGCAAGCATAGATGCCATATAAACCATCTCTCTACACTCAATAGATGATCCCGCAACTCAAATGTTAGAGGCTTGGACTCTCAGGTATATATAGGATCGAGAACAACCTACATTAACATCTTTTGTCAAGCAAAATAAAGCAACTTCATGACAGAAAACTGTGTCACTTTCTAGCAAATGTGTTGCACAAATTCAAATGCGTCATTCCATTTTTCAAATGCATTACAAAACATCAAATGCATCATTTCATTATGCAAATGTGTTTCATATAAACACATTCATTCAAACATTAACAATGCTCAATCAAATGTCCATTAAATAGTCAAATGCATACAACAAAATCAAATGTGTTGTAGAAAATTGAATGCGTTACTGTACTATACATATGGAATGCAAACATACACATGAGGTGCACAAATTGACAAATGCATATTTTCATTAAAATGACCTACGCTAGTCTAGACATGATTGTGCAAATGTGGCATTCTACATACGCATGCGGTGAACACACATACATATGTGGTGTTTAATACATCAAACATTTGAAAAAGATACAATAAATTCCTTAAAAAGCATGCAAAACAAAATTTTCAAAGTAGGTTTTCGATTACATACCAGGGGCTCAACGTCAGCAGGCTATCGAAACATCCAAATATGGTAGGTGAGGTGATGAGTGTGAGGAATTAGAGACATCTTCGCTAGGATTCAAGAGAAAAAACTCTCAAATTATAAACTTGGTATGTGCAAATGAATTGGTTTTTCACCAATTTCTATTTATATGTAGGGTTTTTGGTGGCATTTTTTGCAACCTTGTCAGTTGGACACTCATTTTTCCAACTTCTAATGACCATTTGACCTATTAAATCAATCTGACACTCATTTCTGTCACCACCATCAAATTTTTGGCCATCAAATTGACTAATCGGGACAACTTCCAATTTTTTTTGAATTTTTCAAAAATTCGTCAATCTTCCTAAGGGGGCATACCTTAACCTGTTTTACATTGGAGCATGACCGAGGCATTTTTTAACTAATTTTCCTTGACACAACACCAAAATGACATTGTATCAAAGAGGGGCAAAATGTAGACAGTAAAAATTGGTTTAGACCTGCAACTTCAATTTCTTCATCATTCACCATTGTCTTTGTCATAATTAAATAATTTTAATTATTTAATTATATTTCCAAAGTCCCTTTCCATCTATTAATTAAATAATTTTGATTATTTAATTAAATTATTCTACCATTGTTTAATCCTAATCAATTAAATAAATATCATTTATTTAATTGTGTCACCAATTAATCTTATTCTCTTTATTAAATTAAATAAAACAATTATTTAATCTATCTTTATTGCATTTCGACTATAATTAAATAATCTTTTAAATTATTTAATTATTCACTAAACCTTTTCTTCAGTTAAATTAAATAAATTATTATTTATTTAATTCCTTAATTTTGAATGCTGAATTAAGTTAATCATTTGATTCATAAAAGGAATTATTTCTAGCATATTCTTCTATAATTGGGTAATCGCTAAGTTATCTGATTATTCATTATCACTTGAGTTGAGATCTAAATTAATGCATTTAGTTATCTTCTGAGTCAATATTGTTTTTAACGAGCAGATCTTTCTCAATTTAATCAATCAATTATCTACTTCCACCTCTTGCCTGTGCACATCTATTAATTAAATAATTTTAATTAATTAATTAATTTATGTGTGCATTCAATAAGACTCTTTCCTCCATGTAAATCGTCAACTTGACATGCAAATTCTATTCTTCTAATTTTTGAACAATCTTCACTGAAGATTAGATTATTATTTAATTTAATCTCTCAGACATTCGTGAGTTCTAACTCTCACTCACTAAAACCCTAATTCGAATGCATGACCTAATTTTAATCTCGATCGTTCATTCAACTTTCAATCTCAACCTGTCATCCGAACAATCAATTTTCTATAAATTAAACTACCTTTGTCATTATTCTCTCTCCCAAAATCTTATGACTTTTGAGAGCAACTTGTATTAAGCTCTAATATTTCGTCATTAATCACATATATTGAGGCTATATTTGCACAAATACTGAAAACTTGAGGGAAAATATCATTCAAAGGTGAAATGGAGAAGACAATAGAGATGAATCATGGAGTTTTATTAATGCTTGGTAAGATTGTTTCATGTTTCATCTTTCCTTTGTGCTTTGTTGTTGATGTAGGTTAGTTTTCTTTGAATTTGCTTTCATGTTATTTTCCTATGTTACAATGAGTTTAACAATATGGGTTAACATGTAATGTCACAGTTGTTGAGTAGCAAATACTACCGCCAAACAAGCCTTTTCAATGAAGGTGTAGTTGATCTCATAGCCATTTAATGTTCTATTGATATAATAGATAGCATGTTCTTTTCTCGCAGAGTCTTCCTATGCTAATAGAGCGCTGAAAGAAATTTCAGTTGTTTCTATGTAAAGTAATAGTGGTTTTCCTTCTGTAGGTGGTGAGGATATGGGTGGAGACATCATATATTGTTTTAGTTGATTGAAAGCAGCTTCACATTTTTTGTCCCATACTAAGGAAACATTCTTGTGCAGTAAGTGATTAAATGGATGACTCTTGTCTACCAATTGAGAGATGAATCTTTGGATAGACTTAATCCCTCCCCGTAGAGACCGTAGTTGGCCGGTATTCTTAGATGGCAGCATCTCCATGATGGCCTTGACTTTGGCGAGATCCACTTTGATGCCCTTTTCTAAGACTATGTACCCTAGGAGTTTCACTGATGTCAAACCAAACACACATTTCTTAGGGTTTAATCTCACATTGAACTTCTCTAATCTGGTGAAGATTTTGTCTAGGATTTCAAGATGTCCCTGCCTGGTAAAATATTTTCCTAACAAATTATCCACATAATCCTCCATAAAATCCATCCATTAGTGATAACATGGTGTGTCATTTTTTCAAGTCTACAATGATGTCAATGTTGGGAAAAGCAAAATCGTCCTTTGGACATGCCTTGTTGAGATCTCTTAAAGTAGTACATATCCTGATGCTACCATCTGGCTTGGAAACTAGTACAATGTTAGAAATCCAATCAACATAATCAATCAATTTGTTGAATCTCGCGTCTAACAATTTCTTCAATTCTTCTTTCACCATCAAGGTGATATGTGGATGTATTTTCCTTAGTTTTTGTTTCACAGGTTTCACTCTAGGTGGTAGAGATAAGTGATGCATTATGAGATCTGGGTCTATGCCTGGCATATCAGAGTAAGACCAAGTAAATTTGATTTGTCTTTCCTCAAATAACTTGGTGAAATTGGGATTTTCCTATTATGTCATGGATGTTGCTAGATGTAGAGTCTTTACTTTTACTATTGTGTCAATGTTGATAGACTATGTAGGCTCAACCAACATTGATGATCTTTCATGATAGTGTTCGGAAGAGTGTCAAATCCCCCATCCTTCAATGCCTCAAAGAGGTTTTCACTATTGGATGCACTCTTTATTTTTAATTTTTCTTGATCTAATACTACCATTAAATGGTTTTCACCATTAGATCGATGCTTCATATTTTCCATTTTGTAGCTAAGAGATTTGGCACTCCCCTAACACGAAGCTTCGTTATGAGATTCATGGATAGAACGTGTGTTAGCATTGTCATAACAAAGGAAGTTAAGAATGGAATTGTCATCCACAAAGATAGGGATATTAAGAGGCTCAATTTGCTCCCAGTCATTAAGTTCGAGGTGTATTAGAGGTAAGGGATCATCATATTGGTTAAAGTCAATGGTAGTGAGAGTCCTAATGGCAACGTGGTCATGGTGTTTGATAGGGATGTGAAGGTCTATGATGTTACTCTCCTCCAAATTATCTATCTCACTTGATGTTAGTTCATCCTCACTTGAGTCATCGATATTCTGTGATCCAAATTCAAGGGGTCGAGACCCTGAGCTTTGTCCCTCCTCACGTGTGGGTGCATACCTTTGTATCACATCAACTTCTTTATCATGACAAGATTCTTCAGACAATGAATCCCATTCATACTCATTGGAGTTTGTATCATAACTAGCCTGTAGCTGTAGGATTTGTTCATAAATTTTCTTTTTTGCTTCCTCTTTGGTCTCTTCTTTATATCCCAGTCCATTCTTGTCCTTTGCATTGAGTGTGATAGGCTGAATAGGTTCTACAATACCTTCTTTTCTTTTTCCGATAGGACCTTTTCGTTCATACCCCATCTTTTCTAAGATTATTTTCCCTTTGCCATATTGTTCTATTTGCATTCTAGTAGTTGCTAATGTAGATGCTTCCTCATCTTTGTAGAGCCAATCGAGAATGTCCTTATCTTCGGATTCATCAAATAAAGTGTCTGCTTTGACAAATTTTCCATCAAAGAGTGTGGTAGGTTGTGATGATTGTTTTTTTGATGTCGATGGCTATCCATATGTTCTCAGAGAAGGCAACAACTATGAAAGACATAAAGATTTCTCCATTGAGTACTCTCCTATTCCATTGTCCTTTAACTGGAACTTTTTCTTAAATTGTTTTGATAGAGAGTTTAGTTGAGTTTCATTATTTGATGGAGTAGAATCAACAACACCTTTATATTTTCATTGGTTCTTTTTCTCAACCCATTTTGATACAACATTTAGTTGCTTTTCATTGTTTGATGAACTAGGAGTGTTAGCTTCCCTGTTATGTGGCACAAAAGTATCTTGGACTATTTTAAGTGTGTTGCAATATTGAGGATTGTTGGAATCGGCTGAGATGGTGATTTATTGTCCATTGAAAGGAAACTTCAAGCATTGGTGATATGTTGACAACATTGCTTGCATCTCATGAATCCAATGATTTCCCAAGAGTATATTGTATGTCAACTCCTTGTCTAATGCTTGGAAAACTATATCCTTTACAATTGGCTCCACTTGAATTGGTAACATGATCAATCCTTGGGAAGATCTCTCTTCATCATCATAGGCTTTTATTGTGATCTTTCTTCAGAAATCAATTGTATTTTCTAAATATCCTAGTGCATAGCTAAGTTTTAAAGTGCAGATATTTAAACTAGCTCCACCATCTATTAGACCACGTTTGACTCGATGTTTGTGAATCAAAACCTCAATGTGGAGGGGTGCATTATGTGGATGGGTGAGTGATACATCATCATTTTTTTAAAATGAAAGGAAATGAGGTGTGATCAAGTGTCCCACCATAGCCTGGAATTGACAAAATTCTAGATTGTTGGGTATTGCGGTGGCTACGAGAGCTTGTTCCAAAATATCCTTGTATGTTGATATTTTTAGCAGTTCCAATATGGATATTTGAGTTGGGATTTTTTGCAACTAATCAATGATGTTATATTGTGTTGAAGGGGCAGTAGATGTTTTAGATGTAGCTCATAATATTACTTTGGCCTACCCTCTTGTGGTTGCATTGACTGGTTGGTAATCTTGTTTTTCTTTGATTTTAATAAAATTAATCTGATTATCAATTGCAACAATGTTTGTGATTAGATTTATTGGTATGATGTCACAAATTTGATGTTGATGTTGATGTCATGAAGCTGATTTTCAATTGCAACAATGTCATGAGTTTGATTACCAGCTATAACAATGTCTTGTTTGTCATAAATTTCAATGTCATTTTTCTTATGTTCAACAATAGAGATATGAATACTAGCGGTGTCATAAACAAAGTTCACATTTTTATCTTTGCTATTTGTAGAATAAGATTCTCCCTTTTTGTAATTTGGTAGAGGATTCTTGAATTCTCCATGATCATTGTTCATTTGAGGTCCCTCTACAAATATTGTCTTCTTATCAATCAAATCTTGTACCAAATGTTTCAACTCCATGCAGTCATTTGTTTTGTGTCCTTTGTTTCGATGAAAGTCACAGTAGTAGGCATCTTTCCATCAAGATGGTTTAACTCTTGGTTCCCAATCTTGTGGCTCTTGTAATGTTATAAGTCTGTGTCAAAATTTCTCTTAATGTTGATTCGAGTGACTGTCCCAAAGGTGTGAATCTTCTTTGATTTGATGGTTTTTGAAATGGTAGTGGTTTAGATTCAGCATTGTTTTGATTGCTATTTTGATTGGCATTTTGATTGTTGTTTTGGTTGTTTTTTTTATTGGTCTTGGTGGTAGTTGTTGTCAAGTTAAATACTGGTTTTGTATTTTGTGTTTTAGCCGCAGCATCATTGTTACCAACATTTCTATTTTTTTCCAAAACTTTGTTTTATCATTGCTTTTATAATGATTGGAGGATCTTCCATTATTTGATCCTTCATTGTAGATTTTTAAGACTCCTCTCTTAAACAAGGCTTCTTTGATTTTGAGTCCATTTTCAATCATTTTCTCAAAGGTGGTGGGCATTGCAATTCAAGTCTATAGCTCATCTCATCATTTAGATTGTCAATGAATAGTTCCATCTTTTCTTTTTCAATCATGGGATGAGCATACCTAGAAAAAAATCTTCTCCATCTTTGTAAAAATATGAGGAATGATTCACCCTTTTTTTGTTTTGTATTGCAAAGGTCCTTCATGGTAATCTCGTATTGGATGTTGTAGGAGTATTGAGTGATGAATTTATTGACCATATCTTCAAAGGATCTATTACCTAGAGGTAATTTCAAAAACTACTCCATACATTGGCCACCTAAACTTTGTGGGAACAATCTCATCAAATATGTCTCCTCATGTGCAAACTTTAAGCTCATGGTTTGAAATTCCCTTACATGATCTATGGGATCAGTTTTTCCATTCTACTTATCATATTTTGGAAATTCACAATGTTTAGGAAATGGTATCATGTTCACACTTTGATCAAAAGGATATGGGAAAATGTCTTGCAACAAGTATCTTTTTGTGGTTCCTCTCTTCATGTCTTCGAGTTGTTGTAGATTTTTCATTTGATTAGTTAACAAAACCATTGGATATGTGTTTGGTGGATCAGTTTTAGTTCTTTTGGGTGATTCTTTCAGTCAATTAACATCAAAGTCCTTTGGAAGTTTCACCCCTAGATCAACTAGCATTAAAAGGTATTTTTCTCCATCTTTTTCTAGAACTTTCTCAATGAATTTATGGAACTTGGGATCTTGTTGAATAGTTTGGATGTCTTCCTTAGTTATTTCATCACTTTCAGGTTGGTGAAATCTATGGAATGGATTTTCTTCACCCTCAGACATGGTAGTTTCAGTTTCAATTTCCTTTTCTTTGAGTTTTTGTTTTTGTGATCTTGTTAAAACGGGCATACAAGTGTTATATTTTTCACTAAACTTTGATCTTTGTTTGAGAAATGCCAAGGATAATAACTAAGTCAAATAGAATGACAAATTTTATTGATAAGACTAAGTTAAATTTGATTACACAACGTTGTTTCATGATGAAGGATGATAGGTCCTGATGATGAAACTTAGCTTAACAATCAGAGGTATGTTTCATGATTTAGGAACTTTAAGGTGTTAGATCTTAGTTTAATTTGAATTATTTCACTTGAAAATGCCAATTTCTTCAAGTTTAAAATAGTGTTGTGACTAAGGAATGCTTCTGTTCTAATAGGGATCCCTGAATGTGGTTTAATTCTCAAACAAATGATGAATTCTTCTCTTTGTTTGAAAATTAACTAGATGTGCTAAAACATGGTATGGATGCGCTAAAAATGGCACAAATGCACTAAAATAGAGCCTCGATGCACTAGAATATCCCCTAGATGCACCATAAAATGACTTAGATGTGCTAAAAGATTATGTAGATGTGCTAGAAAATGGTATGTATGTGCTAGAATAGGACCTAGACGCACTAGAATATGGGTCAAATGTGCTGAAACAAGCCAGGGATGCGCTAGAATACCCCTAAGTGTGATTTCAAGTTCTCTGTTCATTGGATGATCAGGTCAATGTGTTAAACAATTTTGCAAATTCACTAGAAAATGGAACAAATGTGCCAGAAAAGGACCTAGATGCACTAAAATATGGACTAAATGCGTTGAAAAATGACTCAGATGCACTAGAAAATGTTGTTTATGCGCTAGAATGGGGAATGCATGCGATAAATTGGAAGTGTTCACTATTTTGACTGTCTGTTTAGTTATTTTGCTTTTAATCAATGAAATGGATGTTTTCAGGGAATAATCTTCTAGTTAATGATTTTTAATTTGTTTTCTTTTTCTGTGAATTATGTGAATTAAGTGCTTTAAATGGATGATTTCTTGAATAATGACTTCAAACATAGTAGCAAGTTATAAACAGTTGTTTCAAGCCTAGGAACTAAAACATTAAGTGTGTTTTCAATAATCTGGTTTGATTCCTTTGATTTCCACAGGTATAACACAAGAGAAAATAGATCAAACACTTTTCTAATGTCAAGGGTCACTTATAATATCACAACCCACATCTTAAAACTATGTTAGCTCACATAGTCATGTCACCCCCTAGAGGGCACTTGTGTTTTTTCCTTTCCTGAGTTTTAACCAAAGTCTAATCCTTCGCTTTTGGCCAATAATCCCTAATAGTTATATGGTGAGTATCTTGGGGGCATATTCTTCCCTCCCCTTGCACTGTGATATTACAAATGTTCAGAAACTAACTCAACTAATGTCTACACTTAAATTTTTTAATAAGGGTTTTCGTTTGGTGTAGAAAATGATAAACTCCCTCAGGAGACCTCCCAACCTTTAGAAAAAAGGCTTTGGGGATGGTTATCTTGCACACTACCATTGAATTTTGGGTTCCCCAAATTCACTTTTGATTATAGTGGGTTAGAAAACTTGGCTTTAGTTGTTCCCACTTAGGTTGTTCATGTAGGGTGAGTACTTTTTCCCACTATGATAGGCCTTCTAAAGGTGTTATCAAAAAAATAAGAGTGTGTCTGGCATTCTGGTCACCTAGTGAAGGGGAGAACATAGGCCTATCACTTTACAAGCACAGTAGACAAGGGGTTCATTAACCTTCTTAATTAAGCTAGGTGCCTAATTTAATCAAAAGAAGACAATAAAACAACTCCATCCCTTGAAAACACCATTAGTATTTTTAGATAATTGTCTTTGACAAGCATTTTAAGCACCTACAACACAAAAAATATTGATCAATTCTCAAAATTTTGAATTTTTGCAAAGTAAGCTAGATGCACTAAAACATTAACCATATGCTCTAAAAGATCATACAAATGCGTTGAAATAACTATTGTATGCACTAGAGAAAATACTAAATGCACTAAAAGGAATGCCAAATACGCTAAAAGAACCCCTAAATGCTTTGAAAAATTGACTGTATGAGTTGGATGCATTGTAATAGGGGTTGGATGCGCCAAAATATGTTTCGTATGTGTTGAAAGAAATCATGAATGTGCTACATAGAAGTTCACGTCCAAATCTATAAACAAACTTTCCAGAAAATGTTAAAAATGGGGCTAGGCCCCACGGTGGGTGCCAATTTATGTGTGAGGTAAAATGTGCAAATGAGTGATAAAACCACACAATCAATGAAACATTATATTAAGAGATTCAAATACAATATTCAAATCAAAACAAGAAATCTCTCAAAGTCATCCCATTGTTCTCTATCCTCAAGGATTCATTGAATTATAATGGCTCTCAAAGTGTGTATGCACTATTACTATTAGAATGATAACTTGAAGAATGAGATGTTGGAAAATGCAAGAAATCTATTTCTACAAGATTGATAACCTGTATGATAGTGATGTTATGATAATGATATGATGCTTGAATGTTGTAGATGAAAGTGATATGAAAATGATGTAATTAAGCTATTACAAACTAAGATGCAGTTAATGATAAAGCCATGATTCTAAACTAATATTCTTCTAAAATGCTAATTTCCCAAATGCTAGATGCTCAAATGCTCAAATGAAATTTCTACAGAGTAAGATTGCTCAAAGTTAAGATCCTTTTGTTGTAGAATGAAGTTGCATTTAGAGATTTTCCAAAGCATATTCTGATGTGGCAGCAAGCAACGATCTAGATTTGATCTAGAAGAATTGACGGTGGAGGATGAAGAAGTTGGAGAGAATCAAGGAGAGTGTTCCCTTGAAATATTCAATTTTCCAAGTGTTTAGGAAGAATAAATGGAGGAAGAAATCCAAATTTCTCAAGTTTGTTGCATAATTTGTTGAAGATAAAGCATAATTAAATATATTGAAATATTCAATTTTGTTGAGACATATGATGAGTTGGAAAGAGGAAAAAGTCGTAGACATGTGACCAAATTCCAATTTGGAATTATTCAAATTTAGTAAAAAGATATTAATTAAATAAATAAAACTATTTGAATTTGTTTATTTAATTAAGATTAGAGGATTATGATTTAAGATGGAAGAATTAAAGAAGTGACTATATAAATAAATACTTCTATTTATTTATAAGTAGATGAATTAAAAGAGTTTATTAATTAAATAACTTGTATTTAATTAATTAGATTATCTAGGCCATTTTTAGGTGTATACACTCAGGATTTTTCATGACAAAGCTTATGACAATAGGATAATGATAGGCTTGTTTGGAAGGATGAGGTATGTCAAGAGATACCCAAAACATGTTTCAACACTTTTTCCCTATATCTTCATCGAGATCAAAAGGAGGAAGGGAGGATGAATGAACTCAAATATGATAAGTAGGTATGATGGCTAAAGATGGTAGGATGGTAAGATATAATGATATGACATGAAAATGATAGGTTGGATAGATGCGACATTATGCCCCCAAGTGTAAGTGACATAGAAGATCAACCTACACATGATGCCTATTTGCCAGGTTTTCATCACGGTACTTATCCAAGGTGTGTGTTTACCAGGTTTTCACCATTGGATGAAGGGATTTCTCTTTACTCCTTTTTTTTTTTTTGCTTTTTTTGAATTTTTGAATTTTTGGATAGGAGAAGGGGAATATGGATAGGAGGGACTCAAGTTTCTAGTTCCATGAAAGGTGGTAGTCCCACTAGAGATGGATTTCATTACATGGACTATGTCAAATGTCACTATGCTCATAGATGTTGGTAAGGGATGACATGAAAGGGAGATGGAGGAGGTAGATGATGGATTATGATGTGGATTATGGAGGAAAATAATGGATTATAATGTGAATTATGTAGGGAAGATGATAGGGATTATATGATACTTATGCAAAAGATGAATGCAGAGACTTAGCCAAAAGCATGGACCATAGGAAGGTGGTGGAGGAGATATGTAAGATAATGAGTGAAAGGTGAGGGGATGGAGGTATGTGGAATTGTTGTGAAATGGAAGGGAACCATGACCAATGGTTGCATACACTATGATAAACATTGAGGATTTTGATGTGGACGGGGTGTAGGAAGCAATGGAGATGTTTTTTTAGGAGGTGGTGGATGTAGTGCTTTTAGTACCCACATAGACTTAGTATTTTTATGATTTTTGTTTGGCTTGTGGGCTTTTTGTAATTTTTGAATAGAATGTGCATTTTGGATGGAAGGGGATGGTTGGGATTTTTTTGATGTAGATGCCTCATTTGACTTGCTTTCCTTTTTATTAGGGACCCAAACCATTTTACTTTTGGCCTTTACTTTTGGTGGTATGGGATTATATAACTTTTTTATTGTATTTTGCTTTGGCTCCAGTGCAAGAGCACCCCAACACCATTAAGCCTCAATAAGGAAATATTGTGATATGGGAAAAAATTCAATTTTTTAATTATGTAATGAGGTCCAAGGGACCATATTCAACATGCAATAGGGCTTAGACAATAGTTTTGGGATTATTTTCCAAATATTGCTTGAAATGCAAAATGTTGTCAATTTGTTACTTTGTAGCCCAAGGTGGAATATTTATGGATTTGTAAAGGGAATTTCAAGGTTAGTGTTGAAATAGTCCATTAGAATGGGGTTTGAGTCATTTTTGGCTTATTTAGGCCAAAAGAGCAAAGGTTGTAAAATGTTGACAAAATTGTCAAAATGTAAGTGCAAAAGAGGACAAAATGAGAATATGAAGAGTCATGAGTCTCTCAAGAATTTTTTAAGGTATTTGAAGAGGTTTAGGAAGTTAGAAATGATTTAAATAATCCATTTTTGTCATTGTAAATTCAGATTGATGGATTTGTAGAAGAAGCGAATAAAGAAATGCATTTTTTTTTGCAGATTTTTCATGTTTTGATAGTCCTTTTTTGGCTTGGTACGGTCTTGTATGGACCCAAAATCCATCTCTCTCTATATTTATTTGAAATTTAAGTGAATTAAGAAAAAATTTAAAAATTTTTGAGATCATTTCATTGAATATTAAGAAAGATATGCTCATTTTGGTAGAAACAGTCGAGTTCAGATTTTAACAGGACAACAAGCTCTCAACTATGCATAACTCCATTTCTATTGATTGGAATCCTTTGAAAATTGGTTTGTAAGTCAATTATATTGTTTTATTCAAGATTATTTAGGTTTCATGTGTAATTTTTGAAGATTTTGTCTCATTAGGTGATGCCCTAGCACTGTTACAATGCTTGGAAGAGTAATCAAGAGGGTTACAAGGTGGGGTTTGGTGAAAACCCATGAAAAAACCTTGGGAATGAATATATTACTATTGGAAGACTAAATTAAACATGTTGGACCCATTAGGGAATTTTGGAAAGCATTGGAGGTATGTGAACCTATAAGCACCTACTTTGTGCATAGAAAAAAAAGTTGCTTAAGACTGTGGTTTTGTGCTTTAGCAGATTAGTGTTCATAATTATTGCATGAAAGAAGACCTCATTGTGTTTTAACCCTGTCATGAGATAGTGAGACCTATTCATATGTGATGTATATGTTCCATGAAGTTACATGGATGTTTGGGGATTAATAGAGAGTAGATTGTGAAGCCTACATGGAATTGTTGATCAGATTATGAAGGAAATTTGTATTTTGTATCCTCCAAAGGGGATGGACCACTAATAGGTCCTATGAAGAGCTGGTTTGATGAGGTTAAAAAGAATCATTTCTCTATTCTAGTTTTTGAAAGTTCCTCCAATTGGAGAAAATTTAGTTAAATGGACCTTTTTATGCCACGAGATTGGCAAAGTTGGATTGTGGACTCTTTAGCTTGCATCAAAGTGGTATCAGAGCTAGAAGGCTCTAGGAAAAGATAGTTTTTGGTTTTTTTTTGTGTGTTTTGGTTGTGTGTAGGTTAAGAAGAACCTGGTTTCTATCGAGAGAAGGCAGAGAAAAGTTGAGTTGAAGCAAGGTGAAAGTGACTTGCTTGAAGATGGATATGTTGATTGAGGTATCAGCAGGCTAAGAGTTCACTCAACAAGAGAGAAGAAAGGTTGACGTATCTTGCTTGAAGAAAGAATAAAAAGGAGATGAAATGAATATTGAAGCTATTTCAAGAAAAGTAAAGGGAAAACCAGCAGGGAGGAGCATTCATAAGTTGTAGAACATCAATCCAAGTGGACTTGGATTTCTTCTTGGTCGAGAGTTTGGTGTAGGAGCACCTCAGTACCATTAAGACTCAATAATTAAATATTGTGATATGGGAACAAATTCAATGTTTTGATTATGTAATGAGGTCCAAGGGACCATATTAAACATGTAATAGGGCTTAGACAATAGTTTTGGGATTATTTTCCAAATATTGCTTGAAATGCAAAATGTTGTCAATTTGTTGCTTTGTAGCCAAAGGTGGAATATTTATGAATTTGTAAAGTGAATTGAAAGCTTAGAGTTGAAATAGGCCATTTTAATTTGGTTTGAGTCATTTTTGGGTTATTTAGGCCAAAAGAGCAAAAGTTGCAAAATGTTGACAAAATTGTCAAAATGTAAGTGCAAAAGAGGACAAAATGAGAATATGAAGAGTCATGAGTCACTCAAGAATTGGTTAAGGTAGTTGAAGAGGTTTATGAAGTTATAAAGGATTTAAATAAGCCATTTTTTTCGTTGTAAACTCATATTGATGGGTTTGTGGGAGAAGCAAATAAAGAAATGCATTATTTTTGCAGATTTTTCATGTTTTGACAATCCTTTTTTGGCTTCGTACAATCTTGTACAGACCCCAAATCCATCTCTCTCTAGATTTATTTGAAAGGTATGTTAATTAGTAAAATTATTCAAGTGGTTTGAAATCATTTCATTGAATATTAAGAAAGATATGCTCATTTTGGTAGAAATAGTCAAGTTCAGATTTTAATAGGGCAGCAAGCTCTCAAAAATGCATAACTCCATTTCTATTGATTGGAATCCTCTGAAAATTGGTTTTTAAGTCAATTATATTGTGTTATTCAATATTATTGAGGTTTAAATTTTAATTTTTGAATATTTGGGCTCATTAGGTGATGCCCTAGCACTGTTACAATGCTTGGAAGAGCAATCAAGAGGGTTACAAGGTGGGGTTTGGTGAAAACCCATGAAACAACCTTGGGAATTGAATCTATTAGTATTGGAAGACCAAATTAAAATTTTTGGACCCATTATGGAAGTTTGTAAATTAGTGGAGGTATGAGAACCAATAAGCACCTACTTAGTGCATAGAAAAAAAGTTGCTTAAGACTGTGATTTTGTGCTTTAGCAGATTAGTGTTCATAATTATTGCATGAAAGAAGACCTCATTGTGTTTTAACCCTGTCATGAGATAGTGAGACCTATTCATATGTGATGTATATGTTCCATGAAGTTACATGGATTTTTGGGGGTTAATAGAGAGTAGATTGTGAAGCCTGCATGGCATTGTTGATTAGATTGTGAAGGAAAATTGAATTTTGTATCCTCCAAAGGGGATGGACCACTGATAGGTCCTATGAAAATTTGGTGTCATGAGGTTCAAAAACCTCATTTCTCTATTCTAGTGTTTGAAAGTGCCTAAAATTGGATAAAATTCAGTTAAACAAACCTGTTTATGCCATGAGATTGGCAAAGTTGGATTGTGGACTCTTTAGCTTGCATCAGACTCTTTGCATTGATGCCCTAAGGCATGAGGATTTTTAGGATTTTTTACTTTATATGTAGAGGCATTTCAATTATTTCTTTTGAATCCCATGGTATGGGTGGAATGATAGGAAGCTTCATGTTTAGACAATGTGTGCATTTGTTGGTCATGATTAGGGATGTTAAGGCATTCATGGATAAATGGATAAGAGGATTGTATGGTAGGGATATTAGGTGTTGGGAGTAATTGAGGTAGATTAGATGGAGAGATATTAGGATTTGGAAGCAATTGTGGAAAAGTGGATGGTGGAAGGTGTATGGCCACATGCTTTTGAAATTTGTAGGATGATAGAGGAGGGATGTCAACATATGTTTTAGGTGTATGATAGGATTCATGATGGAAAGTGGACTTAGGATGCATGGAGGAAGTGCCAACATCTTGAGATTGGTGTACTTGGGGTGTATATCCAAGGCCATAAGAGAATTGAGGGACTTTGACATGGATGGGCTCCAAAATACCTTTTTCATGAAGGTCTAGACCTTTACCTTGGTGGTTCATGTTTTGGAGTATGCAATTGACAATGGGACTAGGTGTAGGTGGAACACTAGGCATGATTTCCTTATTGGATGGAGAAAATGAAGAAAGGGAAGATAATATTTTTTGTTGTTCTAAGGAGGAACATTCATGAATGAAGGTGGAAAGACCAATAGGATATTATGGAGGACTTGCAATGGGGTCGATAGTGGGCGATGGAGGATCATTAGGATCTTGATAAGCATTGTGTTCACTTAGATCCAAGGTATTTCGTTGATCTTCTATGTGTGCTTGGGAGGCATATGTCTCATCAAGGGAAGTGGATGTTGATGGATCATGTATAAGGATAGGTAGGGGGTGGATAAGAGCAATGGAGGTTTCTTGCTCATGGATGGGTGAAGTGATAGGCTCTTGACCATGGAATACATAAAGTTGGATAAGAGGATCATCATGGCCTTCTTGATCATAGAGGGGAGATTGATCATAAATAGGACCAATTATGTTATGAGTGGGATCATTATATGGGCCTAGATCTTGATTAGAATGAGAGGTTAATGTTTCCTCATTCTTAGGATAATACTCTTGACATAACTCTTGGCTTGCTTGAATGAAAGTGGAAGAGGGTGGCTCTTGAATGGGCTCAACATATTCTAGATGGTTAACAATATGTAGAAATGATGTAGGTTGACTTAGGATCAATGGGGAAGACTCTTGAATAGGCTCATGGGGGAGACTACATGATGGGATTGGAGGAATAGGCATGGAATTCAAAGGTTCTTTGGTAAGCTCATTAATGGGTGCTTGACATGGGGATGGTCTATTCTGTGCTAGTATCCATTGGATCACATCCTTTGCAAGTGTATGGGTAGATGGATAATATAGTGGATGGAAAATGATAGTGGATGGTGTTATAGGTTTAGGATTAGGACTAGCACATGGTGGCTTAGGGATAGGCATTTGATTGGATGGTGGTATGATAAATTTATAGGGTGCATGAACTAGATTGGTGTTCCCCTTGTCAAATGGAGCATGAGAATTGAAAGGCTCTTGATTTTGTTTCCAAGGTGGACTTGGGCTCCTATGTTCTTGTTGTGATATGGGTGGATATGTTGATCTCACATTGACATGATAGGTAGGTGGGTTTGGTTGGCATGATGATGAAGGTGACACATAGGATTGTGGTTGAATGTGTTAGAGGTTGAAATGGTCTTTGGACTTGTTGTGGTATGATTTGTTGTTGTGATAATGATGGAGGGGTTGCATGGGATAATGGTTGTTGAGAGGTGGATTGATATGGATAACGGTTGGCATTAGAAGAGGTGTGATAATTTGATGAAGGGGAAACATGATATGTGGATGGATAGGTTGATATGATGATATAGGTGACACATAGGATTGAGATGAAATTTGTTGATGTGATGATTGGACTTGATGATGTGCTTGTTGGATTTGACAAGTGGCCATGAGGTATTGGGCTTGTGCTATGAGTTGTTGCATTTGAGGTGATTGGTTTTTTTAAGTTGAAATCGTTGGATGAGGCCTTGGATTCCATGTATAATTTTTTGGTCTAAGGGTTGTGGTACTTGATAAAGTGATTGGAGGAGGTTTTGGAATTGGGGTACTAGGTCTTCTAATGTTGACATGGTGTAAAATGATGTTGATTGGATTAAAGAGATGATGATGATTAGGATATGATGTGGAATGACAATATTGTATGATCTAGATGATGTGGCAAATATTTATTGGAAGTTTGACTTGGGAAATATCAAACACAAGATCTCACATGTAAATGCATGAACACACACACCAAACACAATAATAAATTTGTCTTTCAAGATTAAATGTTATGATTAAGCAAACACTTGAATACACAAAAACAAGTCTAATGCTAGTCAAGTGGATAAAGCCAATTAGGTCTCAAGCTAGGACGCATAAGGTTGACGAGGGATGATTTGAAAGAAAAATCCTGCCACACAGTTGGGAGAAAGGGGTAACCCACCCGTCACCTTCACTTCCCAAATGCAGAAAGTTCTTTGGGGCTTAGCCAAGAGTGACAAGATTTCAAATCCCAAAGAGGCATGTCTTTGGATTCACACCTTAATTGAGGTCATCCCTTGGAGGGGAGTGTGCTCCAAGCAGGCCTCCTAAGAAGGGTATGACACAAGCAAACCAAGTGAGGTGTTTTGGAGGACACACATATTTGATTCACACTTGCAATTGTTAATTTCCCTTTAGAAAATGGAAATGTGTGTCAGCAAAAAATGGAAGCACTTGTTCCTTTTAACCTAAATCCAAAATGTGTGATGGAATACAATAGTTCTTTTTAAGCCCAAATTCAACGATGTGACAACAAACAAGATGTTCATTTTAAGCCCCAAATTGAAGTGTGTTGACAAGCAATGATTATAGATGAAAGATGGAATGTGTGCACCTAGAATTTCTTTAGCTCCAAATTTGTCCACTTGATCCAATTTTTTTCTTTGAAGTGTTTATTTTTTTCTGCAAATTCATAAAACCAACAACAAAGCCAAAACCTTAACAAGATAATTGATCACTAATATTAGAGGGTTAGCTAGTCAAGACAAATCTGAATTTTGGAAAAAAATTTATATCAAAAATAAAAACATAGAGAACAAACCCTTACTAAAATTTCCATAGCTTTCCAAAAATGTAAAGAAATCCAAAAAAATTGTTGTTTTGCACCCAACATTATTTTTTTATGAAAAATCGTTAAAAAATTATAAAAATTTCAAAACAGGTTCAAAAATTCTGATTTTTGGATTAAAGGCGCTTGACATCATCCAAAATCTATAGACATGTTTTTGTGAAAATATCTGCAACCGTTTGTGAGATATAAGCAAATCTTTGTAGAACCCTAATTTTCAAAGATTTATTTTTTATCTAATTATTTTTCATCCAAATTAAGAACATAAAGAACAGACCCCTACTAGAATTCAAAGAAATTTCTAGAAATATAAAAATATCTGAAAAATTTATTAATTTTCTCTCAAAATTGATTTTTCATTAAAATAACAAAAAAATTATAAAAAATTTAAAAACAGCTCCAAAAAATTTAATTTTCAGACTAGAAGCTCTTGATATTGTTCCCAACTTGTAGAATTTTTTTTTTGAAAATATATATAGTCATTTAATAGATATGGTCAAATCTTTGAAAACTAGTCCCAAAATGATGCAAAATATGCAACAAAAAGGATCCAACTCCAAAATTTCTCAAGATTTGTCAAAATATTGAGCCAAAAATTAGTTAGGAAGTTCACATTGGGTTCACCAAAATGTATATGAAAAATTTGGATAAAATAAAAATGATAAAACAATAACATGCATTACCTAATCTAAATCTTCAATACCTCAAATAGATGCAACGATGGATGAATTATTTAATTGATTTGATATGTTGGTTGCTCAATTCAACAACATAATATTAAGATGGAGATTATAGATGAATGATGATAGATAGAAATGGATGAATGATTCAAGAATGATTTTGGTAGCATTTAAGGATACTTGAAGAATCAACCCCCCTAATTGCTTATGAGAGGGTTGATTTATAGGAAAGGTCTTATTTGGATTGATGATTGAGATTGGAAGTCAATAAGATGTCATAATAAAAGGCCAAGATTGAAAGTCATAGTATGAAATAGGGTTAGGGCAATGATAAGGATTAATGGCCAAGATTGAATTATAAGATAATTCAATCAAGGGTGGAAAATGAATGAGACAAGAGAAGATTAGAATGGTACAAATAATGAGGTTGGCATAGAAAAAAGAGGTTGTTGGAGAAAATTAAATAATTATAAAATTATTTAATTTGGGAGGGAAGGTGAATAATTAAATAATAAAAGCATTACTTAATTATAAAAGACATGTGACATGTTGACTTTTAAATTAAATAATAATTTAATTCAAAAGTGGATGAAAATGACAAATTAGTAAATAATTAAATTAATAAAATTTATTTAATTATAGTAGAAAAATGACAATAATTAAATAAATAAGCATTTATTTAATTATAGAAAGGAAAGGGGCTAATTAGTGACATAATTAAATAAATAAAATTTATTTAATTAATCAAGGGAAGAATAAAGAAAAAAATTAATTAATTAAATAATTAAGAATTATTTAATTAATAGAGGACTATGACCTTAAAAGATAATTAAATAATTAAAATTATTTAATTATGCAAGTAGAAGGAGGAATTGATGTGAAAAGGAGGGTTAATAGGTGAAGGATAATTTTCAGTGTCTACACCTACAATTACAGCCTCTTAATGTGCACCAACTATATAGATCATCTACAACACTTTGTTAGGGTTTCCTTCACTTGTTATCTTCTCCAGGAAGCTTCATGTTTATCTCAAGCCTTCCACCATCATCCAACTCATCCAGAAATAATTGTCAGGGTTTACCAAATATCTTCTTCATCATACAACCTCAACGTTGAGCCACATCCATATTAAATTTGGATATATAGAATTTGCTAACAATATAAACCCTAGAATCAAATATTCAATTAATATAATCTTCTATTTATTTGATCTAATTTTGATCTCTTTTGACATGAAAATTTGTGTCGCCCACCTATAGATCAAATCTACATTCATATTGGTCAATGGTGCAACTAGACCAATTAATTTTGAGCACAAAGTCAGTTACTAGTCGAAACGCTCGTTTACATAGACTTAGTTGTTTGAGATCTTCATCTTTGAATCTGGGTCGCCGATCTCTTATCTTCACGCCAAGATCCTCTGGCTCTCCATTCATCTCAACACCTTTAAGACATGATTTTTAGATCATCTTTTTTAAATGTGCACCCTCAATCTTTCTATATAGCAATCACCATTAGATATTTTCCTCTTGATCTCTACTGCAGATCTTCTTCATACATCGCTTGCCATATGTGGGGTCCACCAAGTCACACATCCACATCATCACCACACAGTTCACAATAATGATGTGAATTGTTATACTGAGCAATCATCCTCCGCCATTTGTCATCACACGTTACCATTCACCATTGTCATCTCCCAATCTCCAACAAGCTTCTTGTTCATCTCGAGCCTTGCACCATCATCCAGCTCATCTAGAAACAACTATCAAGGTTTACCAAATATCTTCTTCATCACAAAACTTCTGCCTCAAGCCACATCCACATTAAATTTGGATACAGAGAATTTGCTAAGAATAGAAACCCTAGAATTAGATATACAATTAATATATTCTTTTATTTATTTGATTTGATTTTAATCTCCTTTGATATGGCGATTTGTGTTGTTGACCTACAAATAAAATCACCATTCATATTGGTCATTGGTGTAGCTGGACAAATTAATTTCGAGCACAAATTTGATTACCAGTCGAAACCAAGTCATTTACACAAACTTACTCGTTTGAGATCTTCATCTTTGAATCTGGTTTGTCGATCTCTTTTCTTCATTCCATGATCCTCTGGCTCTCTATTCATCTCAACACCTTTTTGAAATTGATTGTTAGATCATTTTCTTTAAACATGTGTTGTCGATCTTTCTGTATAGTGATCACTATCATATCTTTGCCTCTTGATCTCCACCACAAATCTTCTTCATACACCACTTGCAATATGTGGGGTCCACCAAGTCATGTGTCCACATCACTACCACACAATTCACAACAAAAATGTGAATTGTTATACCAAGCAATCATTCTCTGCCATTTTTCGTCACACGTCACCTCCCAATTAGGTCTCATCAGACACATCCATGGTCATCGTCTATCTTTCGTTATATCAAGGGGAGCAACATTTTGGTCCTACAATATTTATCTTTCTTCCATATGAGGTGCCTTCATTGTCGAAGGGACCAATCATTCTATTTTTTTGATATTCATCTTTCTCCCCAATGAAGTTCCTTTGTTCGATCATCACCAACTCAATCGCAACCATTGATTAAGTTCTTTTTTGTGTCAAAGGGAATCTAAAATAACTCCTCTTGATATGTTGTTGTCTCTTTGATATATCTTGTAGCTTCAATCACCATTTGATTAACATCATTCAATCTCCATCATTCCATGTTGTCCTGCGGGACTTAGCTGAGACTCACCATATCTCTAGATAATTGGCAGACTAATGTCACTTGTCAATCTCTTGTGTCATCTTCCACTAGCTTCGTATGGTACCTTCATTGTGTCGAAGGGACTTAAAATTACTCACTCTGATATGTTGAAGTCTCTTTGATGATGTTCTATCATAGGGACTTAAAATAGCTCCTATTGATATGGTGTAGTCACCCTAATATGGGTTAATGCCACCTATTCACACACCATCACCTTCCTTTGTCATCTTTCACTTAATCTGGTCCCACCAAACTCTATAGCAAGCACCATCCGATCATGAAGGCTTGACCTCCACCATTGATCAAGCTTCACCGTTGTTTTGAAGGGACATAAAACATTGTCTCTTTGAAATCCCATGGTCACTTCAATGTATCTATTAGGTGGTGTAGGGGCACCAAGTTCATTTTTGCAAATTTGGTCAAACAAGGTCATTTGATAGGTTTTAGGATGTTTGAGTCTTATTTTTTCTAATAAGGTCAGAATATACCATTTGGAGTTGTAATTTGAGTCCAATGTGATCCATTTTGTAAAAGGTGTCAACGTTTTCAAAAGTTGTCAAAATTGCAATATTGTCAAGTGCAAAAAAATGTAAATGAGGAAGCCCAATGGTCAGGGCATTCAAATGGTAGTTGTAACCATTGGTTTGTGGTTATAAATATTTAAAAATTATTGTAAACCTTGAGGCAGAGGTTGGTGAGTTGGTTTTGAAAGTTTAAAACAATAAAAGTCCTCGATTTCTTTGAAAATTCTATATTTTTATTGGTAAACTATTGTTGCAGGGTTCTGTACGGACCTGTACTAAATTTTTTTAATAAAAAATGCATTGAATTGGATAGAGGAGTGAACTAGGAGTATATTGGTTTTTTTTATTGGATTTCATCAAGGGGGAAGTGTTTTTAAAGCAATTTTCTGAACTTGGTTTGTAAAACCCTGTTTTGAGGATTTGTGGAAGCATAAAATGTATTAATGGCCCATTCCACCTATAAAATGTCTTGTAACTTGGTGGAATGGGTCCATTTAGGTAGAGTTAGATGTTAGGGTAGGTTTTAAGAGAAGTGAAGGTGTTTAGATGAAATTTGATTGCTGCCCTAGGTGTATTTCCATGAGTTTTAGCTTAAAAATGATAGGTAAGAGTTGAGGTTTGGTGAATAGGCAATGATAAAGGTTAGAAGTTGATTGAAAAAGCATGTGCAGACATATTGTGAAGTTTTTATGGAATTGGAAAGGTGAAACAGGGCTGGGAAGTTGAAGGTTCAATAAACCCTCATTGGAAACAAGCTTAAATAGGGTTTTAGTAAGGTTTGGTGACTTTGTGAATGATTCCATTGATAAAAGCTATTGAATTAGTCTATTGGAAACCTATGGAGGACATTAGAATTGGTTTTGGTGGTTACAGTGAATAATTTCTTGGAGTTTCTTTGGAAAAGTGACCTATTCGGGGGTCCAAGGGCAACGTGGGAACAATTATTTAAGGGTATTGTTCTGAAACATCCCTATCACCTTTTGATATATATTAAGATAGAGCATAATAGGTGTGTAGAATGATAAAAATTTTATGGGATTGAGGAGTATTCTGCAAGATATGCTTAAATTCCATCATTTGGAATACTACAAGGAAATGAAGATGAATGGTGAGTAGGATAGCAAGTTGAAGGTTTTGTGATTGAAGAATTGTTTGAAACTAATCTAATTGTGATTGTTGAATATTTTCCTCCCTAATCTACATCATTAGGTAGATAATTTCATTGAAGGGACTCCAAAGTGACTCCTATCAATGTGGTTAAGTCTCCCCAATGTAGGGCCAAATATTCATTGCTCAACTTAGGAAATATTCAAATCGACAAACATTAGCTCAGTCGGTAAATGCTAGGAAACGGGGTTGGTCAAGCTATGTCCACAATGGATTAAGTTATGACTTAAGCAATTTTCAATGGCCAAATACAAGTCACCATCAAAATAGATATCTTGCTTGAATTTTATGACTGTAAACCGGTAGGGTTTATTTGCAAAACCCTAAATGAACTAGAGAGCACACATAATTCAATTTTGAGCATATTATACATCCTCTAGACCTGCACTACACTTTTCTAAGAAGCTCTAAGAAAACCTATATTGAATCTGGCCATAAATTTTCCATCAAATGCCTGGAAGTAACTGTTGTAGAGAGATGACAACATTTTGTCGACTTTGCAACTTTTTAAGCAATTTTGCAATAATTACAAAATATTCTCTTATGCATCATCAACCAACCACACACTTCCAAAACTAGGTCCATTGCTCTCACAACCATCTTTTGTCATTATGCCAACACTCTTCCTTGCATGATATCCCATTTTAACATCAATGCAAACAATATGCCAACAATCTCCCCCTTTGTCATTGATGGAAAAATAAAATGCTCACTCAGCCTATATCATTTGAATCTAATAACACTTCATGCTTTGTATTAGTTATTGAGAAACCATGTACCAATTAAAGATATTATAGTCCAAGCTTTGTACCAATATCATCTTTAATTTCTCCCCCCTTGCTCATTTGCTTGAGCATTTTAACAACTTTCTCCCCCTTTAACATCAATGGAAAAGGGTCACACTCCTGAACATCTTGTTTCAGGTCACCATGCTTGTATAGCTTCTAATTCTCCGTAGCAATGGTAGAAAGGGAAATTTTCTCCCCCTTTGATTGATACCAATTTTTCTCTCCTCCGTTGACCGCAATGGAAGAAACAAAATTCTCCAACTGCTCTATACCAATTAACACTATTTGATGCCAGTTGAAGTGCCATTTCATGGAAGAAACAAAATTCTCCAACTGCTCTATACCAATTATCTTACATTGTAGTCAACACTTCGTTATTGTAGGGTAATAACGTGGAAGCACCAACTTCCCTTTTCTAGGCAAAAACGTGGAAACACACAGCTCACCAATTCGTCCACTAGGTCATTCACAAAAATGACTAACTAGTATCACTTTTATAAATATCATCTAAAATAAATTTATTAAATAAAATTAATAAATTTAAAATAAAAAGTATACGATAAATCATGATAATATATGTCAAGATTTTAAATTTGGTCTAGTAATGATGTTAACACGAACAAACCTAACCCTATCTTATCTTACATTATAGTCAACACTTCATTATTGCAAGGGAATACAACTGCCCTTTTCGATCGTAGTCGTGTTAATGGCAGGCAAGAACGTGGAAACACAGCTCACCAATATCGTGTCCCTGCGATCATTCACACAACTCGTACTGGTCTAATTGAAATTTACACAGTTCGGATGCGATAATTGAAATTTGACAACGTGTGAATGAACAGTCTGAAATGAAAAGTCACAACGAGTGAAGTTTGAAAATGACAACTCACAAAAAAGTGAAGTTCGAAAATCAAAACTCACAAGAAAGTGAAGTTTGAAACAAAAAATGAATTGGCATTGCTTATAATTTACGCAATAGAGCTGTAACCCATCAGTCAATATCATTTTAGCATTTACTTTAGTGGGTCCCAATGAATTTTCTTGGTTACTACAACTGTGGGGTGATAACGTGGAAACACCTACTTCACTCCTTTTCATTGTCATGTTCTTGCCAGGCAAGAAAGTAGAAACAGCCCACCAATTTTGTCTTCGTCAACTCAGTCTATCGGCTATTTTTATCTCCATACTTGTTATCTATTGAAGCACTGAATTGAGGGCGTTTCTAACATAAACATTCTTGATTTATTTGCTTTTACACCAGAGCATCAGTTTTCTATTAATGGCTTCCACTTCGACATCTGGTCAAGGAGGAGAGCAGGCACCCGATCCATTTTTGGTACTTGAACCTCCCAACAAAAGGATAAAGTCCTCCTTGTCTGTAAAGCAGTTTGATGTATTCATCAACCATCGAGGCCCAGACGTCAAAACAACTCTGGCTCGACAGCTCTACGATTCTTTTTAGCAAGCTGAGATTCAGGCATATCTAGATGATCTAGAGACTGACCTGGGAGATTATTTTCCTTCTGCCATAAAGAATGCCATATTTTTTGCCACAGTGCACATAGCCATTTTATCACCGTGATATGGAGAGTCTGCTTGGTGCTTAGCTGAGCTTGCTTTAATGTTTCAAACCAAAGCCAGAATTATTCCCCTGTTTTACCATGTTCAGCCTTCAGACTTTCGCTACATCAAAAATGGAGTTGCAGATGCATTTTCCGAACACGAAAAGAAGGGCAAATATCCTAAAAATGACATTCAACAGTGGAAAGAATGCCTGCAAAACGTTGCAGGGATCAAGGGCTACGAACTAAACAGATAGAATGAGTAAGACACTGTCGTGTGCTTTCCATCCATATTATTTTTCTATATTTTGTTAAATTTTCTTTTGAAAAAACTACTTCAATTAGTGTCAAAATCTTTCTGTATTTAGCATATTAGGCTTTATGCTTCACTAGAGAAAATGTTTGGGAAGTAAGCCTAAATATTACCTCAATTACTCGCAACACTTTTTAAAGTCCATTTTTTGTTTCTGATTTTCCTGTTTTTAGCGATCTGAAGAAGTTGTTTTGCGACCTCGTGTCAACTGTGGTTATGGAGAAGCGAAAGAGAAAAATGTCTTTCCAAGTTGCAAAATATGTTGTGGGACTTGATGAGTTTGTGAAAGATTTCCACAGCCATTGCCAGCCAAACGGGCAGATGAGAGATAAAATAATTGGCATATTTGGAATGGGAGGGTCTGGCAAGACCACTCTCGTCAAAGATTTGTTCAATCGCAAACATTCAAAATTTAGTGGATCAACTATTCTGTTTGATGTGCGAGAAAACCATGTCAAAGGTGAGTTGACTTCTCTGCAAAATAAGCTTCTCAATGATCTGTTTCCTAACCGTAAGGAAACAAAATTTAGTAGTATAGAAGATGGAGTCCCTGCTATCAAGGATAGCCTTGAAAGGAGCCACGAATCAAGGTTCCTTATAGTTATAGACGATGTTGATCATCAGAAGCAGTTAGATGCCCTAGTACCCATAGATGTCCTCAATCCCAACAGTTTGGTCATTGTCACAACTCGTGATGAGAGGCTTCTTATACAGGCTAGAATAAGAGTCCGTTATAAGATGAAAGAAATGAATCTAGTGCATAGCAGAGAGCTCTTCTGCTGGCATGTGTTTCATAGACAATCTTGTAAAAGTGGATTTGAGAATTTGGTAGATAGATTTGTTGAAGGGTGTGGAGGTTTACCTCTTGCTCTTCAAGTGATGGGCGGCCATGTATTTGGCAGTGACAAGGCTTATTGGAAGTTACAACTAGATGTTCATAAGGCAAGACTACACAAAGACATAAAAGATACACTTAAGATAAGCTATGAGGCTCTGGAAGAGGATCAAAAATAGATATTTATGGATATAGTATGCTTTTTCATAGGGAAAAAGGTGAGCACAGCCATAAGTATATGGAAGGCTTCAAGGTGGAGAGCTGAACATGCACTTTAGACACTCAAAGACAAGTGCCTCGTTGAAATGCAACTTAATGTTGAATTTGCTACTGATATGCAAACCTATAGGAAAGATGAATATGAGCCAACACTTGTTTTGAGAATGCATGACCACCTCCGCGACTTGGGGAGAGAAATGGCAGACATTGAAATGAGCAATCCTCATCGGCAGTGGCATCCTGAAGATCAGGTATGTTTTTTGAGACCTTAAATTCATGTTGGAAATGATTTTTATTTTTGTCAGTAGTTAAAACATTTAGGCGTAACTTAAAATGTATATTCTCTAACTCCGTAGAAATTTGAATTCAGCTCGAAATGCAAAACATCCTCACAGAGTCCGAAGGAAATAATTTTAGATATTTCAATGAAATTGACAGGCGCATGACATATCTTATTGAGACTTCAAAGACATCAACTGATTTACAATGGCTTGAACTTCACTCTAATTATTGTCAGCTTCCGTGGTTTCACTCTAATTACTGTGAGCCTCCTAAATGGTGGCTTGAACCTCACTGCCCGGATATTCCTGAATGGATTCCTCTAAAAAATTTGCACACTTTAAGACTTCATGGAGTATCACCCGCTAGATTGTGGCAAAGGGATGACCACGTATATGCCTTTTCTTGATAAATAAATAAATTTTAGCACTATCCGCAAATAGTTCGTTCTTTTATGACTTTTTACCATTAGAAAACAACAGTTTGAAAGAAAGTTATTGTAAATTCCAGGTTCCACTCAGGTTGCACTATCCGCAATCAGTTCGTTTGGAAAGTCTATACCTAGAAGGTACACAAGTTGAAGAAGGTACAGAAGATGAATGTGAAGAAGGTACAGAAGCTGAATGTGAAACCATAGAATGGAATTGCTTTCTAAAATCTCTAAGAGAACTCACCAATTTGAAAACTTTAGAGTTGGCAATGTTTGAGGTAGATGGGGAATTTGATTTAAGCAACAAAGGAGAGACAACTGACGATCGGTTTCGTATGAGAAGCCTTGAAGCCATAACTTTGTATGATGTATTTAGAATAAGCAAGCTCTCAATTAGTGGACAGGTGTGTCCCACCCTTAAATCTCTTAAGCTTTATCATATGGAAAATCTAATTGAAGTGGATCTAACAGAGGTTACCACACTGGAATGTCTGGTGCTGTTGAATTGTGGAGACTTGGGAAAAATAGTGGTCCAAGGCTATGAGAGAGTTGCCAATTTTTGGGTGTTTCAGGCTATGAGAGAGTTGTCCAAGGCTGCATAATATAGAAGGCATTGAATATTTAAGAAACCTGGAGAGCATTATGATTGTTGCTTGTCCGCAACTGCAGAGTATAAGAGGTATTATTATATAAATGAATTATTATTTTATTTTGTTTTAATAGTAGAGATATTTTGAAAAAAATAATTAAGACATGTTGAAGGAAGTCATCTACCTAATTAAAACATGTGTAATAAGTGATATAAACTCTTAAGAGAGTTTGTAGTTAGAGATAGTTTACTTCTAATTTAGATCATATATGAGCTCAATGAAATTTAAAAATGCTATCAAAATGCTCCCAATTTTGTCAAACCATTTAAAATTCTAAAAAAGCTTACAAATTTACTTTACCACCTACTTTGGAAAATATCTATAATACATTTCCATTTTTTCTTTTTAAAAAAAACATGTAGTGGAATTGACTCATCTACTTGATTGGGATTCCTTGCAAGGGCAAGATTTTTGAATTAGTCATGAAACTATTAAAATTACTTGAGCTTTGATGGTTGTAGATCCACAAACTATCTTGTAGTGATGTAAGGTCTACTTAGACCAATACTCTCAACATAGTCAAGACTTGGGAAGATTGTGTAGACATAGGGGAAACTATTGTAATGAAAAATCACATATAGTTAACAAATTTTATTTACCCATTTAAGAAGAATGTGACTAACTATTAATTAAAGGAGGAGAGGTGTTTAGTAGCTAAAGATTAAAAAAAAAGAATGGAAAATTTTACATTGTTCACTCTTTTCTCCACAAGTTGACACATTGATTGATAGATGGCTAAGATTGATTGCAAATCACGATTTAGATTAAGGCTTAGCCTTGAGGGCTAGAGGTGTCACATGTGTGAGTATGCGGAGGGGGTACTTGTCACATAATAGCAAGTTTAGATTATGATTGATGTAGATGGATTCAATGACTAGGATTAAAGGGACATGGATTGAGGATAATAAGGAATTAAATGTTGGAAGAAAAGGTAGCATTGACTAATTAGCCTCAATCAATTAATTAAGTGGGTTGTAATTAATTGATCTAGTTGGAGGATTTGGTGGATAAGATTAAACTTAATTAAATAAATGTAAATTTATTTAATTAAAAATGAGGGATACAAAAAAATATATTCATTATTGAATATTTAGTTAACTAGCTAAGATGGGGTGAAGTCCAATGTGGTCAAGTATGAGAAAATTTAGGTGTATATTTTCCCCCTCTTTGATATGATGTCATATTGTAAGGAGTGGCATTGTCTCAAAGAACAATAAAATATAGTGGGTAGGAAAGGAATAATGACTAGGGGAATGACTACCTAGTCACTAGAAAGGATGAAAAAGGATGATGAGAATAGAGTTTGAAATGCCCCCTCAAGAGGATAGGCAGGTTCAATGAACATAGTTATGCTCTCAAAATGGAAAGGAGGACTAGAGGATGAAGGATGGAAGGAAGAACGAGATAAGGATGGAATTTGGGGAGATGAGTAGAATGAATAAAAATCATGTTTGATGATATAAAAACTTTTATTTGATATTGTACTTGATGTTATATAACCAAGGTATAAGGAACCAGGGTGACAATGTGCTAAGTATGCAACCAAAATACAAGTACAAGAATATACCTTATAACACCATGATATGGAAGACTATGATGCCCTCACAAAAATATTTTACAAAGACTATGATAGATGCAAACAAGGATAACACACACAAGTAATAAGAAAGCATGCACAACAAACCAAAAATAAACTAGGATTGTGCCCCTAGTCAAGCTAAAAAATTATTCATAATGATGAGGATAACAAAGTTAATGATAATGAAAATGTATGTCCTAAGGATTATATTTTCAACAATAAAAAAACACAAGGATTGGAAAAAAGGTATCCCTATGGTGATAATTGGATTAAGTGTGCCAGTCCATTATCAATTGATTTGATTAAAATTGATGGATTTATATATACACCATTTATCTTAGCTAATGCATTTATCTGCATGTCCAATTCAAGATTATTAAAAAGAGGAGGGAAACCATTCCAGGAGTCTATCCAAAACTACAATATATTTTTTGTTAACCCATGAAATATCATTAGTCATGAGGTGATGAAAGTTTGAAATAAAGTTTTCGTATGTGGGAACCTTGTGGAGAATTCAGATTTATAAGTATTTGAGACGTGTCATTCAAATAAAGATATTTCTTTTATAAAATTATGTACCATCTTGGATTTGGATTTCATACATCTTTCATATGAGTTTTTCTGCAGTGACTTATTTTGCAATTTGTCTACCCCAACTCCCCATTCTATTTCTCTTTGTAGACCATATGCCATCCAATAAATGGTGTTTTTTTTCATTAGATCCTTCCTATAAGAATTTCATAAATATTTCTTCTTGTATGCATGCAAAATGGATAGAAATAGAAATATGCATAAAGCATAATTTAAATCGAATCAAAATGCAATGCAAACCTCAAAAGATTGAATGTAGTATGTTGAGTTGCTGAAGATTTGAATGCGGTTGCTCATGATTCCAGCAGCATGACATTGGCATAAAAGATGTTCCTCTCAAATTACAATAATAGGCCTATTTTATAGAAAACCCAATTTGGAATGAAGGGCTAGGATTAAAAGCCAATATGACATGGCAATCAATGGCCAAGATTGAAAGATGTAGTATGAAATAGGGTTAGGGATAAATTAGGGCAAAGACACAAAATGAATGGCTAAGATTGAATTATTAGATAGTTCAATCAAGCGCTGAAAATAAATGAGACATGAAGAGATAAGAATGACATGGATAAAGAGGTTGGCACAGAAAAAGAGGTTGTTGGAGAAAATTAAATAATTATTAAATTATTAAATTTGGGAGGGAAGGTGAATAATTAAATAATAAAAACATTATTTAATTATAGAAGACATGTGACATGTTGACTTTTAAATTAAATAATAATTTAATTCAAAAGTGAAGGAAAAGGGAAAATTAGTAAATAATTAAATAAAAAATATATTTAATTATAGAAGAAGAGGATAATGAATAATTAAATAATTAAAATAATTATTTAATTATAATAGAAAAATTATAATAATTAAATAAACAAGAATTAGTTAATTATAGAGAGGAAGGGGCTAATTAGTGACGTAATTTAATAAACCTAATATATTTAATTAATCAAGGGAAGAATAAAGGGGAAAATGAATTAATTAAATAATCAAGCATTATTTAATTAATAGAGGAATGTGACCTTAGAAGATAATTAAATTATTTAATTATGCAAGTAGAAGGAGGAATTGATATGAAAAGGTGGGTTCATAGGCAAAGAACAATTTTCAGTGTCTACACTTCTAGTTGGTTCTCACCTTTCTTTTTTATTTGTGTGTATGGAAGTTGGTAAATTTGAATGGAAAAAATAACAACCTTAGTCATTTGAATTTTTTCAAGGAGTGTTAACCGCCTGCCTTTCTAGGAGATAGCCTTGTTTCTAAACTTGTTTACCATTTCATCCCATAAACATATTTTTATTGCACCCTTATTTAATGGAACTCCAAAGTAGTTACTTTTGAGAGCAATTTTGTTGAACTTGAGTAAGGCAATAATGCATCTTTATGTGTTTTTTTATTAAAAATTTATTATTTTCTTTGTTAATTAATCTCTCAAAAGCAATAACATATTTATCCAATAAATATTTGATTGAGGAGACTACTTATTTTCTTTCTTTTTCATATAATATCATTATCATCAATGAATTGTTCATGTATAACTGGTGTCCAAAATTATTGGCAACTAGGATACCATGCCATCATTCATTACATTAGAAGGATTTGATAGTTCTTCCTAATGCCTCGGTCATGATGATAAATAGAAAGGGAGATAGCAAATCACCTTGTTGAGGGCCACTTATAGCCTTAAAGAAATCACATGGGCTACCATTAACCAAAACCAAGTATTTCATTTGAAAATCCATTTGATCCAATCTATACATGGAAATCATTTTTTTTATTATTCTTATTAGGAATCTCCAATTGACTTTGTCATATGCTTTGGTAACATCCAATTTTAATGCCTTTTAGGTTTAGCTGGATATAGAGATGGAGTGCAAAGTTGCATGTTTTGTGACTATGTTTTTTATTATATATCTTCCTAGAGTGACACCACTCTAATGATGGAAAAAGGTCCCCCCTAACTTGGCCTTGATTTAGTGTTGTAATATGTCTAATATATTTGCATTAGGTCTTGGGCTCTTGTGAACTAAATGAGCTTATTAATGCCTTATTTGGAGTGTTGTAAAGTGTTGTAACACACTTTCACACTTTTCTAGGAATTTATTTAATAATTATTCTTTCTTATGCTTTAATTGGCCTTATTTTACATCCACAAGCCTCATTTAATGCATCTTTTCAAGGATGATCCTAACACAAATCAATAACCAATCATAATTCAAGTGTTTTTAGCTTGAATGACTCATATTTAGTGATCTAGGACTCATTCACCACCTTGGGTGAATGAGTCCCACCTAGGTTTTTGGGTCCCAATCCTTGTTTCACACCTTTCTAAGCATTTTTTAAAATGGTCCCAAAAATTATGGTTAATGGAACTCATTCATCACTTTGGGTGAATGAGTCCTGTTTGACCCAAAATCAAAATTAATTCAAAATTTTGATGGGATTTTATCCTCCTAGATCTAATGTGGGCTTGTAGTGTTGTAATTTCAAGAATTCTTGCATAAATAAGTATAAATGCAAGTTTCTTTTACTCATTTTACACCTAGCAAGTTGAATGAGCATTCTTATAGCAAGTTTGAGTTCACAAGAGCATTCGAGTGTTTAAAAGAGTATTCAAGGGAAGATTATCAAGAATTCTAGAGCATCATTGAAGCATCAAGCATCATGTCAAAGATTTTATGCATCATGTTTTTTTTTTAGCTAAGAATTGTGATGTAGGGTTTTATGATTCAAGCTGGCATTTCATTCAAGATCTATCACCTTCAAGCAAGAGAAAAGATCTACATCCATTGGAGCCATCTTATACATGTTTGCAACACTTCATTACTAGGGTTTGGTGAGTTGCAACATCATATTTTGTTCATTCATCTTTCTCCATTCCTATTTCATTCTATTTCAAGGTTTGATTACCAAAATGGGGTTCAACCAAGGAAAACCCCTATCCACTAACAAAACAACATTTTCCCCTCTCGTTAGTGTGTGATTTGCAAGTTTAGATTGAAGACATATTGAAGAGAAAGTTGGAGAAAGTTGTCAAAGTTCCTAAAAGTTGTCAAAGTTGTCACTAAGCATTGGAGAACATTGGAGAGGACCTACAGGTTGATTTATAGAAATTTGGATCCGAAAACCTAAAGAGGCAGATTGAGCAGAATGAGAAGAGCATATTCATATCTTGAAGTTTTAGAAAACCCTAACTGGACTGATTCACCACTTATGGCAAATGAGTCCTAGTTCTGGTCAAAGTTTAGATTTGCATATTCAAATACCCATTTGCTAGATCCTTGTTCACGCACACCCATATTTTGGACTGATTCCCCCATCTTGGCGAATGAGTCCCAGTCAACATTAAAGTAAAAGATTATAGCATTTCAGAGCTCCTTCTAGTCATCTCCATATTTCCAGGTGCACACAGTCCATCTTACAACTTTCTGTTTTGTTCCATTTACATTTCTAGATCATTTTATATTGCATGGAATTAGGGTTTAGTGTTACATCTTGCATTGCATTTTTTTTGCAAGTCTTAACTTGGTGGTGAACCCCTCATTAGTCTATAGTCAGCCCCTAAGACAATCCTATTGCAAGATCTCTTTCTCTTTTGCATTGAGATCTCTAGGGTTATCCTTGACTAAAATTGTAAAGTGGGTGTGCTCTATGGCCTAAACCATACGAAAGCACCTAACCCATTTTATTTCATTTCATTTTGGTGAACTTGCATTTAGAACATTAAAATTATGATTTGGAGTGCATCATCATGCTAGATCTTTCTTGCATTAGCATTGCATTAGGGGTTGCATTAGTTAATTGACATTCTAGGGTTTCTAATCTTGCATTAGTAAAATTTCATATAGCTTACATTTTTGCATCTCATTTCATTGAAAATCAAACAAAATTTGCATTTGCATTTAAGATACAAATCATACAACATAAAAAGCATAAAAATCAATTAAAATTTTCTTTTCTTTTGAAAAAATCCCTACTAGGACTCATTCACCACCTTGGGAAAATCAGTCCCAAGGAAGATTTTGCATTACATATTATGGCATTTAAAGCACTATTTCTGAGCTTCTATTTTCTATTATTTCCTTTCTATTTTATTTTATAGAATTTTTGTTATTGTTCTTAGCTTACATTGCATTTGCATTCATCTTGCATTTAATATCCCTTGTATGAGTATTTGGTGTCCTATTGCTGATACTATAGTGATACGAAGTTTGAGACTCATGTCATCCCGCAATAGCACAATCGTTGTGGATCTTGGGTTGTCTAGCTCTTTCACTCCTAGTATTGACACTAGTACACTAGGTATGGACCATACCCTAAACAATTCTTTACCTTCAAGTAGTGTGATGTATGTTGAAACAATGGTTGCTAGTTTTCTACAAGAAAACATAATTCAAATTAATGAAGATTTAGAAAACCTACAACATCAAGTGAAAAATGACAACATTTCAACTACTAACATCCCTACTATAGATAACATTCATTGCTTGCTTAAAAGTGAAGATGGACTTAACCTTGTGAAAAACATAGTTCAAATCTTTGGAAAACACCTTGAACCTCAACCACTAGTTGTCCTTTACCTACAAGCAATGTCACAAGTCAAGGAGGAACTCAAATTCCTCCTCCCACAACAACTGCCTCAATACCTACCTATACCAACCCTCAAGTCACAACAACAATGCAACCAACTAACTAGTAATGTGATTCCTTGGGAATTTCTGCTAGCATCCCTAGTACCTTTGTGGCATTGCATATTATATCTCCTACTACCATACCACCCATAAGCATTCCATTCACTTTCCCTTTGAATACATACACCCCTTCACCTTTTCACCTCTCTCATAACACAAGTAATGACCCTCTCATAAATCAACTCTTCCAAACTATTTCATCCCTTCAAAAAAAAAAATCCACCATCAACCAAAATCAAAATGGCCCAACTACATATTATGTCAAAAGGAGTCCATTCTCCTTGGAGATATTGTGAACACTGATGCCATAAAGTGTAGAGGTTCCTAAATTCAAGAAATATAGAGGATTTGTGGAGATCCTTCTAACCATGTTAATGCTTATACTGCCTTATGTAGTGACCTTTTCCTTGATGATAAACTTTTGGCTAAGCTTTTCACTAGGTCCTTGAAAGATATTACCTTAGAATGGTTCTCTTCTTTACCAAACAACTCAATACATTCATTCAATGAACTTGTTGAAGCATTTGTAAACAATTTCCAAGTGCATATGACTCATAAGATGACCTTGGCTGATTTGATGAGATGTAAGCAAAAAGAAGACGAAAAGATAATTGATTTTATCTCATGCTATCAATCACTTTATTTTGAAATCGATGTCAAGGTCTTTGACCCTCACCTTCAAAAGATGTTCATAGAAAATTTGCAAAGCAAGATACAAGATAATCTTACCATGATGAAATTCCCCTCCTTCATGCACTTGTGTACTACCCTCCGTGATTATCAAAATTCGGTTAGTAGTTGTGATGCAAAGTCAACTTCTAACCAAACTAAGAAGTATGAGCCCACAAACCAAAACAATTCCCAACCTTTTAGAAAAAAAATAAAGGTTTACTTCAATTTAGTCCCCTTCAACAAACAACTAAAAATTCAATAACTAAGTATTTGTTGTTAAAGCTACGATACCCTTTAGTTATGGGGACTTGAAAAGACAGTTCACTCCCTTACCCGATACCCTTCATAACACAATGTCACAAATCATAGAATAGAAGATGGTTACCCTAACTCCCATTAAAATAATCGATCCTAATAAACCATTACTCACAAGCTATATACCAAATTCTTACTATCATTATCATTGACAAAATGGACATGACACAGAACATTGTATGCGTCTTAAACATCTCATGCAAGACCTCATTGATTTTGGCCATCTTTTCATTGGAGGTGTTAGCAATTAAGGAAATAAATTCATTGCTCCTCCTAACCAAAACCTGCAAATTTTTACCAACCCTATGCCTAATCATAACATTTCATTTGTCAAAGCTAGTGAAACTACAAAGAATGATGTGATGAATGTTGATACGGATGATGATAATAATGATACTGTTCAACATGATTTTATAGATAATGATCCTATGGATGATATGGTAGGAGTGATAGACGTCATTCCTCGTAAGGCCTGAACTAAAAATCCTCTTGAAATTGCTTTCTCCTAGGTATGTACACAATCATGATGGGCCAAAAAGTGACGATATGATGGGTATGTGTAGCGTATGTGGCTGACGACTTTTTTTAACCCAAAATTGATGAAACGAAAAGGGTTTTTAAAGGAGATTCTCATATTTCCACCAATATAATTTATGCTTTACTTTGAATTTAATAAATAATTATTATTCATTTTCTATTTGAATTATGACTAAAGTCTTGATTGATAGGCTGATTGAAAAAAATATATAGCTTTCAAACGGTATCACATTTTTGAATCTGAAACATGTCACATTCTATGCTTCACATACTATAGGATTAAAAAAAATTGAATTTCATGAAGTTTTAACCAAGTTAAGGTGGTCGACATATGAGTTTTTATATTTTTTAAAAGTTTTAATAAAAAAATCATAATTAATTATTTACTTGGAAAAAAATATGTATCACATCGGGACATGAGTCCTCTACTTATTTATCTAAAATCTTATAAAAAATATTATCATTTTATTGTGGTTAGGGTGGTCAAATAGACACCTACTTTTCCTAAAATTTAAGTGCTACTACATTGAAATTTCAAATTTTCACCAAATAGAATTTTTTTAAAATAAACCTAGTAGTTTAGAAACTACATTCAATTTTCTATAGACTCTATTCTTACATATTTTTTAAATAATAAATTATTCAAATTTTTAAGTCAAGTTTCCTAACTCTGATTTTTTTGAATTTTATTGCCACTTAGGGACCTGTTTTTTCCATGATGATCCTACACATACGGGCCTCTTCTAAGGATATACTTAAACATGCCCCTGATGGTCCTCTTTACATAGTTGAACGTATTTATGACAAGCCCACTAATGGGATATTAATAGATCTCGTATGTGGAGAGAATGTGATCACGAAGGAATTTTTACTTCTACATGAACTCTATCAAGACATATACGATAAACTGAAAGCATGAATCAAAACGCACAATGGTTTTTCTTTCCCTACGATGGGATCGATCACCCTTCCTTTGCAAATAGGACCAAAAACATTAGATATCTCATTCTCCATCATCCCACAGTCAGACCAATTTCGTGTGAAGCTAGGCTATCCATGGCTTTGCTCCATGAATGTAGTCCCTTCAATTGTACATAAATGGTTAATTTTTTCCTTTGACAATGAAATTTTCACTGTCCACCATAGTGGCTTTAACCCTTTTTCCTCCCATGGAAAATTTTCCTTAGATTTCTTTTCCCCCAAGCCTATAGAACCTATAAAACCATGAGAAGACTTCTTTTTTCTATCCTATCAAAAGTTCAAGGTGAAGAAAATAGCAAAATTATCCCTTTGAAACATGTCTCCACCTACCACTGAACCTACTATCCTTGATGAAACCATGATTGAACCTAAAGAAATTCTAAATAACCTAGACCAACCTAAGACAAAACCTTCACCTACCTCCTACAAAATACCAAGAGACAATGAAAACAACCCCGTCACACCTCCTAGAACAAAACAAGTTTACAAAGTCAATGAGAAATTGGTCGAACAACCTCTCATGGTTCCTTCCATTCCTCCCCTTAAGGAAGAAAATAAACCTATGGTCGATCAAACCACTCATACACAAACGCAACTTGAAAATAGAACTAAAAGAAATAGAGGTGCTAAAGAGTATAGGCATAGATGTCATGCCCTTGCTCGTAGGTTACATAAAGAATTAAACAAAGAAAGTCAAAATACAAACTTGACTGAAGCAATGCATGATGACTCTGCCCCTGCCTTGAAACAAAACAACCCAATAAAACAACCACAAGAAGATTTGAACCCTTCTTTGGAAATTATCATTTGACCTTCTATTGTGATTTATTTAGATGATGATGAGGAAGTTGCTAAAATTGACGAAGAGGTGCATAATGAATTGAATACATTATTTTCCTCTTCTATGAGCTTAAATGAAAATTCTCCTAAAAAGAGTGTTGAACTTGGTGATGGCCCTAATTCATCACTTGCTATTGTCCCTTTGGCTAGTTGGCTGCCTTCGGTATACAATGAACACGATTGGGATGCAGACGACTTGCTTTAGGTTGACTCACACATTCCTTGAGCTAGTCTTTTGCATTAATCCTTTTTATTTTTATTTTGTGTGATTGCATGTGTGTATTGTGATCCCCTATGATATTTTGTTTGATGTATCTATCTCTCTTTGTGACATTCCTCTATTTCATCTTCTTTCTTCTATATGTCGTAAATCTTCTATCTCTTGATTTTTTTCATTTGTCTTGTGTTTTCCTTTTGGGGATGATGCAAGGTGTCGAGACATTTATGTCTCTTCCATGTTGACCCAAAATATTTTTCTTTTTCTTTTTCATTTGTCTTGTGTTTTTCTTTTGGGGATGACACAAGGTGTCGAGACATTTATGTCTCTTCTACGTTGAACCAAAAGCTTTTCCTTTATCTTTTTTCATTTGTCTTGCATTTTCCTTTTGGGGATGACGCAAGGCATCAGGACATTCATGTCTCTTCCATGTTGACATTAAAGGTTTTCCTTTTTTTTCACTCTCTTTGTGTCATTCTTCCAGTTCTATGTGTATTTGGGGAATGATGATAGTTTTGAGCTCTCTAAAAACATTGTAGCAAGAACATACTGACCCTAAATCCATATATCCCTTATGTGTTTGTATTTTCATTTTGGGGGGCAACCCCTCTCTTTTCTTTTTCTCTTACATGACGTAGCTTTATTTAGAAACATATGAATTGGCATAGGGCTTTCCAATTTAGCTCTCATGTCTTCTTTTTTTTGGCTTGCATTAATCATTTTCTACTTTAAAGTAATTACTCACAGTATGGTGTTTAGCCATTTCTTTAAATTTGGGGCATACATTGGCATTATTCCTTTTCATGGTTCATGGTGTAGTCTTCTTATTTCATATGATTCATTTTTCACTTTGTGGTGACATTGGGTGTGATGTCCTTCAGGAGCATGATCTATCTTAGCATATTACATTCCTCTTAGTGGTTTGATGTGACACACTGCATCCCCTAAGTTGTGAATATTTTATTATTTGATTGGTCCTCTCTCAAAGACATTAGGCATGATGTTTCCTAAGTTAAAGAGCTCGCATGAACTAAGAAAAAATCCTTTGAACGTTCTTTACATTTTGCATTTTTCATTTTTGGTTATATGGCCACCTTGCATAACACAGCTTGCATTCCTATAGAGCCATCTTGTTTTCTCATGAGCTCCAAGCATACAAAGTTTTGCTTGCCTTGTGAAGCTCAAAAACCATTTTTGTGTGGCACCTTATTAAATTTATCAAGGGGTATAACTTTGGTATGGTTTGATGGGAAGCCCGACCGAGGCATGAATTTCCCTTAGCCATTTGTGTGTGTGTGAGTGTAGACAAGTCATATGTGTATGCGTCTCACCTTCTCAAATCTCTCACCCAACGAACAGCATGGAGATCTGTTGACTCAGAGTGATTGTATTTTCTTTTTGACAAACAGCCTAGATCTGATCCACATCGTGATGGACAAACAATAGAAGCTTCATGCACCCTTCTTTTTCTTTTCTTTTTCCTTTTCTCTACGTCTTTTACAGTGTATGCTTGTGCTTGGTTGTTGCTCTTTATATCATTTTCATGTGTGTTTTTTGTGCCCATATTGGTTTTCCATAGGACCTTGGTCATGGGGGCTTGTGCAACCCTCTTGATCATAGTTTTCCTATCTTACCAACATTGGCGCATTTGAACCCCTCTTGATCATGGTTGTCCTATTACTAGTGTTGGTACATTTGGTCTACTTTAGTGTGAGTTGGAAGCAAGTTCCTCCTCTCACTAAAGTGGGGGCTAGATGTAATGACAGAAAAGGGTTCCCCCCTAACTTGGCCTTGATTTAGTGTTGTAATATGTCTAAAATATTTACATTAGGTCTTGGGATCTTGTGAACTAAATGATCTTATTGATTCCTTATTTGGAGTGTTGTAAAGTATTGTAACACACTTTCACACTTTTCTAGGATTTTATTTAATAATTGGGATTTCTTATGGTTTAATTGGAATTATTTTACATCCACAAGCCTCATTTAATGCATCTTTTTGAGGATAATCTTGACACAAATCAATAACTAATCATAATTCAAGTGTTTTCAGCTTGAATGGACCACATTGAATGATTTGGGACTCATTTTCCACCTTGGGAAAATGAGTCCCACTTAGGTTTTTGGGTCTCAATCTTGGTTTCACACCTTTCTAAGCATTTTTAAAAATGGTCCCAAAAATTATGCTTAATGGGACTCATTCACCACCTTGGGCGAATGAGTCCTGTTTGGCCCAAAATCAAAATTAATTCGAATTTTTGATGGGATTTTATCCTCCTAGATCTGATGGCTTGTAGTGTTGTAATTTCAAGAATTCTTGCATAATTAAGTATAAATACAAGTTTCTTTCACTCATTTTATACCTAGCAAGTTGAATGAGCATTCTTGTATCAAGTTTGAGTTCCTCATGTGTAGAATGGAGTCTAGTTTTAAAAAATGTAATTTGCTTCATGTTTCGATGAATGAGTAAAAACCTATCCTAAAACTAGCACATGTTGGTTTTTGACCAAAAATGGAGGCATTTACAAGAGAAGTTATGGATCAAAACCTTAACTGAATCAAAATGAAAAAAGAATTATATATTTAGATAGCTAAGAGAGAGGTTAATGCCATCACAGTTTTTTTATAAACTTGCATTGAAAAACATGCAAATGTGACTATGAGCATAGACAAAAATATGAGGAATTTTGTTACCCTTTCAAAAAATCATGTCTTTTGCATGAAATGGTTGTCCAAACCATTGGGTTAGATGCCCAATGCAAAATCCAACCCATTGGGTTGGTATTTCCCAATGCAACCCATTTGGCAAGCGCCAAATTTGGTGCTCTGGGTTAGATGCCCAATGCAAAATCCAACCCATTGAGTTGGTATTTCCCAATGCAACCCATTTGGCGAGTGCCAAATTTGGTGCTCGCCAAATGGGTTGCTTCATTTGGCTAGCACCAAATTTGCCAAATGTCATTCATGACTTTTGAAATGCATTTTTCTAAACTCTTTCATTTACTCTTTTTCTACCAGGAAAACTATATACATGAAATAACATATAAGTTGACATTTGCATATGGACATTTACTTTCTTATACTTTAAGTTATATTTCATGCATATAGTTTCAAGATTTTTGAGAGTGGTTTTAGATCTCTAGGAGTTATAATGAAAATTCTACTTTTTGGAAGATTTTAAAAAATCTTAGACTTAGTCAAATTTCAGTAATTAGGAGGTCAAATTTCATCTTTCTCTCTTTATCTCACTCATTTTCATCTCTTATTTTCTAGACCTCTCTCTCTCACTATCTATATCCCTTTATCTAACACTCTCTCCCTTGAGCTCAAGAACTACATCTCTACATGTCCATCTCTCTCTCCTTCCCTCTCTAATATATATCTACCTCCCTCCCTCCCTCCTTCCCTCTCTACATTTCTCTATCTCCCCTCCCTCTCCTTCTATAAATATACACTCACTATATCACCTCTCTCAATCCCTACCTATCCCTCCCTCCCTCCCTCTCTCTCCCCTCTTTCTCTCTCTTTACTTCCCTCTCTCTCTCCTTCCCTCTCTACTCTCTATCTCACCATTCTCTCTCTCCTTCCCTCCCCCCTCTCTAGTTTTTTGTATCTCCATCTCTCTCTCCTTCCCTTTCTAATTATCTCTATCTCACC
>VDFB02184109.1:0-10136 GCA_007258455.2 Sequoia sempervirens
CCCTCATCTTACCCTCTTCATGCCATTTTTTGTTCTTATAGGCTACTATCTTGTAATTTTGAAGTCTTAGAGCAATGGAGTTGTGGAATCTTGATAGAGTTTTTCTTTGGAGATATAGAATTCTTCATAGCTTTGCTTTAGCCCTTTTGTGGCTTCATTTCTCTCTCTACTATTGCCATCATGTTATACATTTCACTTTCTCATAGGCATTAGGTTTTCCCCATTCTCTTGCCCATTTTCCACATAAATCTTGTTACAAGATTCCTCTCCTCATCCAAACCCTCGTCATTCCCTTTTGTGTCCTTGTTATCTACTTTTTCTATCTCGTTGTGTTCCCGCTTGTTAGATTTGGTTGTGAAACCACCCAAGATCAAAGTGACTGAAGGAAAGCAAGCAAGAAACCTAGAGATGAATAGAATCAACACTCCTTTGACTGAATCAGTCTAATTGACTAGCCAAAGGAGAAGAGAGTGTTGTATATATAGCAAAGATTAAGGGCAAATAAAGCCAAGAGAGGTAATAACTCCCATTACCCATAATAGGTGGGAGTTTTACCTACTTGGTAAAAGCAAAATTACATGGTTATACCTACTCAGGTAAAGACAAACAAATGGTTACGAGAGGTGGCAAATAAGTCCAAAAGAGGGTGTGAGACTCAACTACCCAAAGGTGGGTGCGAGTGACACATGTGAATGATGGATTTATGCCACATGTCCTCATCCTAACCATTTTGATATAACCTAAGCAAGCTTAATAATGTGTAGGAAAAATAAATATTAATAAACCTACACTAACACCCGCTTTAAGCATAGCTTAGGTGGGTGAAAACACCCAAGGATGGGTCCCAACTACTAGGCTATATTAGGTACCTATGTACAAAATAATCTCTCACAACCGGAGAAAAAAAGAAAACCCAATGGGACAAAACTCCTCCCCAAAAGAGAGAAAATAAAACAAGTTTCCCAACATAAGAAATAATCCCATGCAAGGAAGAAGTCCCATCCAAAATAGAAAGCATGAGAAAGACTATGTAGCCTTCCCTCAAGTAGTCAATTGTACCAATGGTTGATGCTCGAAACTGGATGTAGAAGATAGTCCACGATCGTCGAACAACATTCCTCCCCTTAGGAAGAAACAAAACCAAAGGTGCATGAAGAATGTCTTCCCATTCTTGAAAGGAATATAAGGGAAGAAAGCTCAAAATGAATGAAGTCTCTGAAAACTGCTCATGTGTCTCCATGTCGATGTCGAAAGCTGTCACCATCAAATCAGGTCTTCTAGGCCACATTGATGAAGATGAAAATCCAAAACCTAGTAGAGATGTATGTAGAACAAGATCCAAAGATTCCAATATCTCCTCTATAGACAATGATGTCTCCCCCAAATGTTGCTCAAAAGTATCCACAATCATGTCAAACTGTGATGAATGATCATGTGGAGAATTAACAAGAGGATCCAAAGGTTCCTCCACAACAACTAAAGAAGAATCAACTTCATCAAAGAGATGATGAATGCCATGAATAGTGTCTCCCAAATCTGAAATATGAGACTCTATGAGCAAACCTGCAATGTCTACCAAGTAGTCATCTGAAGTAGCTATATCTAGAAGACGATGTGTATCTTGCTGCACTGAATCACAAGAAGCCATGAATGTAGCAACACTAGTATCCTCAGAAGCAACAATAGATGGAGGAGAAGGAATGCAAGGCCCAAGAATTGGATCACATGTGAGAATACCCAAGTTCAAGTAGCCAAATTTCTCCTCAAAATCAAACCTCACACTAGGAGTGTGATCAACAACCAAAGGATCAGAACCGTCATCAAGATGCATGATCAACTATCCCAATAGTAATTATCTCTCTACTCTTCAAGTCTCTGATGATAACTGGATCAAGTGTGAATTCCACAGTCTTCCTTGTTCCACCATGAGTGATATGATAGATGGAAAGAAGATTGTTTGAAAGATGAGGTACACACAAAACATTATTGAAAGTGCCATCCCCAATATCAACAGATCCTTTCCCAATTACATCCATGCATGTATTGTTTCCCATCAAAATAGGTAGCATAACACAAGGCTCAAAAGAAGAGAACATAGACTGTGTAGAAGCCATATGATGAGAAGCTCCATAATCTAGAAGCCATCTCCCTGATCCAAGACTTGTAGAGGCACAAAGAGCTTTACCTTTTGATTTACTTGCCCCTATAGCATGGCCTTTTTCCTTATCAGATTCTGAATATTTTGAATTAGCATAAGCTGAATCAATTATTTGAGGAGGCAAACTGATTTTGTTCTTCTCAAGAAGATGTTTTAGTTCATCAATATCCTTCTTATAACAAGAATGTTCTTCATGTCTACTCCTCTTGCAATATGCACAAGTGGGATTCTCCTTCTTAGATGAATCCTCTTTTGAAGAGAATTTAGAGTCTACTTTAGAAGTAGATGAAGATTGATCTAAATCTTTCTTTCTATCTCCTTGGTTCTTTTGTTTCTTATTTTGCTTATTAGTGCCTTGTTTTGCAGTCAAGGCTTGAGACTTGGAAGATTTAATAATGCCAATTTGACTCAATTTATCTTGCTCCTTTGTGAGATTAGCCGCGAACTCACCTAGAGAAGGCATAGTAAATCCTTTTCCTAAGGCTCTTTTCATTGCATGAAATGTAGAAACAAACACTGCATAATCAAGACCAAGTTTTGAAAGAATGCTTAAAATCAACCGTGAGTCATCCTTTTTAACTCCACACTACTCTAACTGTAATCTTATGGCATTCAACTTAGTAAAGAAATCCTGAATGGTGTCAAAATTACATGGGCTCAATCCTATGAGCTCGTTCTCCAATGAATGTGCTCTCAAATCATCATGTTTACTAAAGAGAGTATTCAAAGTATTCCACACTTCATTTGGTGATTTTGCAGACATAATATGAAAGCGTAGATCAGGAGATACAACCATGCATAAGGTGCCAAAAACTTCATCACACTTGTTGAACCATTTAGGCTTTTCTTCATCTTTGGTAGGTTCCTTATCAATACTCATTGTTATTCTATACAATTTTAACTTTCTTAAGTGAAGTTCCATTTCATTTTTTCACTCAAAGTAATTGTATGGTGTGAGTAGAGGAATCATTTTATCCATTTTATATTGTTGTGGCAATGTGAGAAAATGCAAGAAGGAAAACGCACAGAGACGCCCCCCCTTTTTCACTCAATCAAGAATCCCCCCTCCCCAACAAAAAATGATTTGGCACTTTATAAATCAGTGCATTTACAATGCTGGAGTGGTTTTCCAGAGTTTTACAATGTCTAAAAATGGACTCAAATACTGAAAGTACAATCAAGTCTCAAAATGATAACCTCAAAATAACACCAATGTGTAGTGCTAAGAAAAATATTCACTTTCAAAAAAAGAATCACCTCAATCCGAGGTCGTACACGAAAGTTACATCCATTTGAAGTTCAAAAAATGAAGACTATCCTTTAGATCTGCTGAGAAAACTGATTTTTTGGAAAATCTAGATCACTTGAGCAAAAACCAATTACACCACTGCAAAGAGTGCAAAATTTTACCCCAAACAAAAAAAAATTGCGCTGAAAAATGCCTCCATATGATCAAGAACGAGCCTTCCGAAGTTTAGGTGCAAAATTGAAAATTTCAATGGTGAGGGGGTCTTCAGTTTGAAAAAATAACTTCCGCCAAATTTGGCAAAATTTTGCTAAATTTGATGACAACTGCCAAGTATGAGAACCGCCAGTTAGTTTAGAAGTACCACCAAAATAAAAGTCCACCAACTAAATTTAGAACACTTTCAATTTGGTGGGGCTGTAAAAAAAGTTGCTAAATTTAGCAAAATGTCAAATCACTGGCACAGAGGCCGAGGGCACAGGTATAGGGCTTTAGGTACAACAAATTTTTTTATGAATTTTTTATTTGATTTTTTTTTGAGGTTTGAAATTTTGAAATATTTTGAAATAAAAAACTTGAATTTTTTAAATAAAACATATTGCCACATGCAACTAAGGGGTGTGGGGCCCAATAGGGGTACCCGTGTACCTCTTGGTATGCTGCAAGTGCAGGGAAGGCTGATAGGTACAATATTTTTGACTTTTGAAAATGTTTTTGCTTTTTTTTAATTTTTTTAAATTTTTTTCAAACTTTTACAATTTTTTATAAAATAAAAGCCTGTGGTTTATTTTGGAATAATAATAATTTTTGAAGCAGAAAAAATTAATGAAAATTTTTCCTCGATAAGGATGTTGTACCATACGCAGGTGGAGCCGTACCTGCTAAAAAAATTTGCCTCAAAAAATGACTTTCTCCAAAATTGATGAATTGACAGTCAATCTTTAGGTTTTGATGCCTTCTGAATGTGATGACAAAGTTCGTTTGGGCCGAGAATGCATCGATTTAATGACTACCTTTTGGAACCTCTCTAAAAGCCTCCACTTTAGCCCTTCACAATTCTCACACCCGATGTCCAATTTGGACGAAATAAAAGCCAATTTTGACTTTTTTGGCTACTTTGAACTCAATGGGGCGCTTAGAATGTCTTTAGGAAGCTTCAAAATACTTGCAATAAAATGAAATAGAAGGACACCCACCCCATAAATTGAGATCTCTATCAAGCATTTTTTATTCTCTAGGTCATCATCGGATGTAAGAGAAGAGCATACTTTTCTTTCAAGAATGGATTGAAGAAACAACTATCCCACAACTCACAACCAACTCTGATACCATGTTAAATTTGGTTGTGAAACCACCCAAGATAAAAGTGACTGAAGGAAAGCAAGTAAGAAACCCAAAGATGAATAGAATCAACACTCCCTTGATTGAATTAGTCTAATTGACTAGCCAAAGGAGAAGAGAGTGTTGTATATATAGCAAAAATTAAGAGCAAATAAAGCCAAGAGAGGTAATAACTCCCATTACCCATAATAGGTGGGAGTTTTACCTACTTGGTAAAAGCTAAATTACATGGTTATACCTACTCAGGTAAAGACAAACAGATGGTTATGAGAGGTGGAAAATAAGTCCAAAAGAGGGTGTGAGACTCAACTACCCAAAGGTGGGTGTGAGTGACACATATGAATGATAGATTTATGCCACATGTCCTCATCCTAACCATCTTGATATAACCTAAGCAAGCTTAATAATGTGTAGGAAAAATAAATATTAAAAAACCTACACTAACATCGCTAACTCCTAGTTTCCTCTTGTTGTGATTGCACCTCCTAAGGTTTTCCCTTGTTGACATTACACTTCATATTTTTTTCCCCTTGTTGCCATTTTCACCATTATTGCCATATTCTTTTATAATAAGTTTGATTATGTATTTTTCATAGCTCATTTGCATGTGAATTTCATTAGAATACCCAAAAGGGGGTTGGTTGAGGTGGTCTCCCCATTAATGTTTCCATTTTGTAGGGTTGCATCATTAAAGTTTCATCCATGTGAGATATGAAAGACTAGGAATTTATGATGGTGTAGAAGACAAAAGGGAAGAGGAGCCTTCAAATTTCAAGTCATTTGTAGCACTAGACAATTGTGCCCCAAGGACCTTAATATTCCTATGCAATACACATTTGTTTAGACACCTGCACTTTACTAATAGAATATAGCTCTTGCAAGTCCTAGATTTCACTTAGAACCTTCTCCACTCCTTTGCATATTGTATATTTCTCCTTAGTTTTAATCAATTGTTGATATTCTTATTTTTTATCTTTCTCATTTTTTGCAATCCTCATATATTTGATTTTGTAATAAGTTCCCCATCCTTGAATGTCTTAGGTGACCCATTCAAATTGTACAACCTATACTCTTGATAAGGGACGTTCCCTTAAAGTTTTAACTAATTTTAAGTCCATTTTCATGTAGGGGCACATTTCTCCCAATAGGACATGGGTATTGTCTATATCCTCTTTGCTAGTACCCCACATTATCACTAGCACATTTGTCCTTGTATCACACTTCGAAACACAACTATCTAGGATAGAATAGTTATCAGAAAGTCCAAATTTTAATTGTGGATCCTTGACAACATGCTAAGGATTTTTTTCTTCATAAGTGTAATCTATCAAGTACACAAGATTTCTTGTAACCTTCAACATGTTTTCCTTTCATAAATTGGTAGTGTTTGTTTCCATTTTGTGTTTCCTAGTTTTACCTTTAGTGTTGTTGTTATTCTAGACTCCCATGTTTGTTGTTTAGATTTAGACTAGGCTCATTCAGTTAATCGAGATAGTCTTAATTTGTACTATTTTAGCATACACTTAGAGCAAAAATTGACACATTGTAAATGCTGAGAAAATGTGTCTCAAACTCACTGGTATAACCCTAGTTCTGTCACCAATCAGCTCAGAGTTGCATAAGTGTTACCTTCATGCTTCTACCACTATACCACTAGGTGATTGTGAGAGAGGTGTCGTAGTGCGGTGAATACCGCCATACTGCGGGAGCCTTCACGTTGACGAGTGGTAGTGTGGTGTATACTGCCATACTGTGGGAGTCTTTGAGCCATCTAGTGGTAGTGCAGTATACTGCCATCCTGCGGGAGCCACCTAGCTCTCTAGTAGTAATGTGGTGAGCGGACCATGGGTGAACGAGCGCGGACTTGGTTGACTGTTGAGGTGTACGCCGAATAGTGGAGGTTGCTATTGACTTGGAGATGGTCACTCAATGACTAGGAAGTTCAACAGTTGCTCAACAGAGGAAATTAAATTGAACCGTTTGTACAGAGAATGTTTCAAATTATGGTTGTTGATATACATTGCAATGTACTGTAACAGTGATAGGTTAGATGGTCAAATGATTAGTGAGTGTTCTTCATTGTATGTTGTATATGCATTGTAACAGTGAGACATAACGAAGTGTGATCAAAATTTGTTTTGTACAAGGTTGATCAGGGAAATGTTGCTACTGTGAGATTGATTATCTGAAAGGAGAGTCTGTAACTTGTATGTAATTCAATTACTGTAATACAAAAGATTTTTCTTTGGTGTGGTGGGTTTTTCTCCCGTAAGGGTTTTCCCACGTAAATCTGGTCAATTGTGTATGTGTTTATTTCACTATTTTGTTATTCCTTTCATGTGCATCTTAATGAACTGTAATTGCAAAATTAAAGACATATCTGCATTCTTTGAGGTTTGACATTAGGAGAGTTTGTTTTACACCTTAAGCTTTCCTTACAAGTGGTATCAGAGCATGGCCAGTTGTTTTATCCTTGTGGGTAGGTTGGTTTTTTTGTGTCAATCATGTTCAGTGGGAGTTTTTTGTAGAAGTCTAGTAATCTCAATTGCAGATTGAGATGACAAGCACATCAGGAAAGATTGAAATTGAGAAATTCAATGGTAGCAATTTTGAGTTGTGAAAACTCAAAATGGAAGACCTGTTGGTGGATCATGATCTTTGGCTTGTTGTGTCTAGAACGAAACCTTTTGGCATAAAGCAAGAAGATTGGGACCTCGCAGACAAGAAAGCAAAAGGGTTGATAAGACTCTGTTTGGCAAACTCTGTTCTCCTGAACGTTCACGAAGAGAAATCCACATCTTCTTTGTGGAAGAAGCTTGGAGACATTTATCAGGGAAAGTCCTTGGTGAATAAGTTGTTCTTAAGGAAGAAGTTATACTCTTTGAAGATGGAGGAAGGGGCATCTGTGGCTGATCATCTGAATATGTTTAACACGTTGATTGCTCAGTTAACATTTGTGAGTGTGAAAATTGATGATGAAGATCGCTGTATGCTTTTGTTGTGTTCTTTGCCTGATTCTTGGGATCATTTAGTGATGGCAGTTGGGAGCATGAAAACCACTTTCAAGATGGAAGATGTGGTTGCTTCTTTGCTATCAGAAGAAACAAGAAGGAAATCTTCTGAGATGGCAAAGGAGACTCTTGTTGTTCGTGGCAGAACGAAGGAGAAAGGCAAGAAGAAGGACAAGAAGTCCAAATCGAAATCATAAGGGAGATCAAAGTCTCTTGGAAAAAAGTCCAAGGTGAAGTGTTGGAACTGTGGGCAGCCTGGTCATGTCTGAAAGGATTGCAAAGAGGAGAAAAAGAAGAAGAAGAACTCTTTTGATAATGATTCTTCTTAGAGCGAAGTAGATGCCTTTATTGCAGCCTTGGCAACTCGGGCATGAGATGATGTCTGGCTGATTGATTCTGGAGCATCTTTCCACAGGACATCTCATAGAGATTGGTTCACAAAGTATGAAAAATACGATGGTGGAAAGGTGTATTTAGCAAGATATTCATCCTTGGAAATTGTTGGTCGTGGAAGAGTCAGAATTTAGTTTCCCAATGGAAGAATTAAAAGAATTGATGGCCTAATGCATATACCACCTGGTCTGGCTTAGAATTTACTTTCTGTAAGTAAGCTAAATGATGTTGGAGTGCAAGTCTCGTTCTCAAGCAATGGTTGTAAAATGACTAGAGGCTCTATGGTGCTAGCTAGGGGTATTTGAATAGGTACTTTGTATAAGTTGGGCGCACTTGCTATTCAATGTAACGTCTCTGCAAAGTCACAGAAGGTTGTTTGTGTAGAGAAGGAGACTAAAGTCCCTATAGGGGCAAATTCTTTGGAAGTTAAACTTCCAGCAGAGAAGACTATGCTCTAGCATCAAAGGCTCGGTCACATTGGTGAAAAAGGTTTTAAAGCCTTGAAAAATAAAAACCTGGTTGAGGGGCTTGATGATTGTAATCTGGAATTTGAATTCTATGAACATTGTATAGATGGTAAACATCATCGTGTTTTTTTTTACTCTAGTCCTCACAAATCTTCTGGTGTTATGGATTATATTCACTTTGATGTATTTGGTCCAGTAAATGTTCCTTCATTGTTGAATTCAAAATATACTGTATCTTTTATTGATGATTATTCGATAAGGGCATGTGTATACTTTAAAAAAAAAAAATTAGAAGTGTTCAGTCGGTTTAAAGAGTTTAAGAACTTGGTAGAAAATCAGATTGGAAGAAAAATTAAATATTTGAGGACAGATAACGACGGTGAATTCTGTTATGGAGATTTTGAAAAGTATTGCAAAGACCATGGAATTAAGAGGCATAAAACAACACCTTACACTCCGCAGCAAAATGGAGTTGTTGAAAGGTTGAACATGACACTAATGGAGAAGGAAAGAAGTATGTTGAGCAATGCTGGTCTGGAGTAGAAGTTATGGGTTGAGGCTGTGGCTACAACATGTTACTTGTTGAATTGGTCTCCTTCATCAGCACTTGTTGACAAAACGCCTATGGAAGCTTGGTCTGGTAAGAAGCCCTCTCTGAGACATATTCAAGTTTTTGGATGTGAAGCATATGTATATGTGTTGAATGAAAAGAGATCTAAATTGGAGAACAAAGTTGTTAAATGTATCTTCATTGGATACACATTTATTAAAAATAATGTTTATTATTTATTTATTAATGCTCAATATTGTAAGATATTGTAAGATAGAGATAAGATCGTCTCCGATCTTATCTGGAGTTTCTTTTTAGAAACTTTCCAGTTTTGTAAATCTTGTAAACTATTTATTGAGCGTCTCGCTCATTGTTAATACATCAATTAATTTACCAATTACCTGTGTAATATGGTATCAGAGCCAATTTGCTCAATATTGAATTTTTAATTCATAAAAATCCTTTCAAAGGTTTTTTCTGAATATTGAATTGAAAATTTAATAAAATCTTCTTGGAAAATTTTTTCAAAGATTTCTGAAGAGTTAAAATTTCGGAATTATTTTTTGAAATTTTCTCGTGGCTCTCCTGGTTCAAATTCGTGAGAATTTTTTTTCTCTTCTGGTTGCATTTCGCGTCTTCTTCTGCAAATTGAGGGCCGCTTTCTGGTGAAAATCGCGTGGGATTTTTGTGGCGCGATTTCAAGGACGCGATTTTGTTTTCTGGTGTCGCGTTTCTCTTCAGCCCGCGATTTGAAGGCGTTCTGTGTGTGGCGTGATGTTTGCATAGTCACGAAAATCTGTAAACGCGTTTTTTTCAGTGCTCTTTGGTCACGATTTTTATCTACTTCAGGCCGCGCGACCTCTGACGTTTTCTTGCTCGAGCTGCACGCATTTTTCAAGTATTTTTCGTGAACAAATCTGTCACGTTTTTGGTCGTCTGGGGTCGCCATTTTCTTCTGCGTTTTTGGAGT
>VDFB02184110.1:0-21384 GCA_007258455.2 Sequoia sempervirens
GATACACAATTTGAAAGCTTAAGAGTGATGTTGATCTACAGAAATGTTGAAAAACTTCTTGGTGGTGTACTGGTTGAAATAAAGTAGTAAATTTGTTACTCTATCAATAAGGTGAGGCATATAAATATAGTGGGAAATTGAGTGCTCAAAAAATATTAGCTACGGTTTGGCATGTTATGATAATTCCTTCTTGTGATTTACCTCTGTAACAATTGTCCACTCCAGAAGATGTAGAATCCACCTTTTATAATCGAACCGACAAAGGAGTGATGCTTTTGGACATTTGTGGATGGGCTCCAAATATATCAGACGTTGTGCTTTAGCTCTTTATTAGCTGAAACATCCAGATTAGTACAAGAAGATGTAACAAGTGAACTAGTAAGAGAAGAAAGAAGGAAGGAATGCCTACAAAAGACCTTGATAAAGAACTTACAATTAATAAGCACCCCTTTTAATGACTTAAAATGATGACTCAGATTCATAGATTAAAAATTATGTTGATGGCTTTCTAAATGTCACCAAAGGAGAAGACCAAAAGTCATTTTACTTGTAAGCCACGAAGAATAAGGAAATTAATTTCTTGCAAACATTTTTGAAGAGGCAGTTAGGGAAGGGAAAAAGCAATCTTTACTTGTCAAATCTTCTAACGGGAAGGGGGAAATTTTCTATTGTAACTCATTTTCAAGAAGCTATGGAGGGAAACGAAAGGTCTTATTTAGGGGACTTATAAATATGTAATCTGGAGGCGGAAAGGGGGATCTTTTTCTATTTTTTCTCAGCTATTCAGGGAAGGACAAAGCAGTTCATTATTTTTTTCTCACAGTTGTATTGTTCAAAAATGTTGACTCTATGAACTTTGATTTTGACATTGGAGAATAAAGGAAATATTTTAGATCTATGTGTTTGTTTTCTTTCATTGCAACTGAATTTTGTGTCTTTGTGATGACTATTCAGTGTTCATTCTATTGTGATAAATTTCATATGTGCTCATTCCTGAAACTTTAATTTTAGAAATTAATCCATTTGTTGAAAGGAAGTCTACTGTTCTTTCTTCTATTGAGTATTGTTTGTGGGTGTGGAAGAGGTGGGTTGTGTATCATTTATTTGCATCCACTTTAATTCTGAGTTCAATCTTTCACATCTACTTTAATGGTTATGGGTAGGTGCCAGTTTACTTTTTTTGCTTTCTAGTGAAAAGCATACCCTATATTTTTTCATTGCATATCTTAAGAGGGAGCTGTACCTCAAAAATTCAGAGGAAAGTTGTCAATCCAATGGAAACTTCTCTATCTGTTTGTGTCGTTCGTTCTTCTTTCTGGGCATCTTGAGTCATTTTATACTTTTATTTTCAAAGGACAAATCTAACAACTAACAACTATAGAAAATCTGAAAATGAAATGTTGTGAATGGAAATTTACAATGAAGCAATGCATGAAATGACCCAAATGAAGCTAGATTTAGTGAAATACATGTAACAAAAACTCAGCCCAATCATATAGATAGTTAATGGTAGCAAAAAAAAGTGCAGAAATAGGGTTTTCAATGCTATAAAATGTTGTTTTAGGGGTGGAAAGGGACTAATTCTCCCAAGGTGGCAAATGAGTCCTGGGGGGATTTTTTCATTTTATTTTTATTTTTCTGGTTGGTTTTTATGTTTTCTATGTTGTATGATGTAAACCTAAGATGCAAATACATAATTGCAAAAATTGGGAATGATTTGAGATGTAGAAATGTAACCTATATGCACTTTTACTAATGCAAAATTTGAAACCCTAGAATGAAACTTAACTAATGTAAGATAATTCTAGGATGAGGAAAAACTCCAAATCAGACGAGGAGATATTCAAAAAGCAAGTTCATCAAAATGAACTATAGTTTTTTGTGGTTTAGGATGCTATGACTCTCTTGCTCAATTAGGTTTTTTCACTTAAAGGAGAGATAGATCCCACTCAAAATCTAGGTGGTTCACTCAAACTAATCCAAGTACAATGAAAATATGCCTAAATTTAATGACCTAAATGCAAAAAACTGATAAAATGGATTTATTACTAATGCCAAACTATTGGAGTGCAAGCTGTTTCAAAACACATTGCGATATGCAAAAACACCTAGAAATGAATGCAAACTGTAATAGAAATGAATGAAGCTAAAGGTGTGTACCTAAGAACTTGATGGAGATTGGGAATGACTTTTGAAATGCTATTGATACTAGAAATTTTTCCTACTAGGACTCATTCTCCATTCTAGGCAAATTAGTCCTACTTCTAAGAAACATCCCAGAACCCGTTTAAGACAAATGGGTACCCAAAACTGCAAAGAACACTTTTTAGGCCAGAAAATGGGACTCATTCACCACTAATGGTGACCAAGTACACTTTTGAATTTCTAAAAATACAAAAGTAGATATAGAAGCTCTCAGCCTGCACTTCAATTCTTGACAGGTGTTCACTTTTGAAAGTCTATTTTTTGGCATTTTAGGTGGTTTTTTGTTGGTTTATTGACTTGGTTAATAAATAGATTCCTTCAAAAAAATTGCAATATAATATTAAATTATTTCTAAGTCTTCAAGATGCCTAAATCTATAAACACAGAAGAGAAGAAGAAGAAATGTTGGATGTTAGGGCATGGGGGTTTGCCTTGGTCAAACCCCTTTTTAGGTAATCAAACCAAAATGAGAAAAGAATGTAATGAAGAATGCAATGATGGAGTTATTACCTTGCCATGATGATTGATCTTAAATTTTTGTTGCAAAACATGAAGAATCTGCCCTTGAATGTGTAAAAAATGTTATCTTAATGACTTGAAATGTTGAAACATTAGCTTGCTTGACTTGAGGGAGAAGAAAAATGAAGAATTAATGATAAGAGATGTGAATTAGGGTTTAGAGAATTGATTTTATAGGAAATCCACCTTATTTACATGTTAATTGGATCCCTAAGCTCGACATGGAGAAAAAGAAAACTTAAAATCCAACTTTTTCCTACTCAAAACTCAAAAATGACCCAAATGGGATTAATTCACCACCTTGGGTTAATTAGTCCCACCTAGTAGGGACTCATTCACCATATATGGTGAATTAGTCCTAAAGGGGCCCATTTTCTAGCTGGGTTGTTGGGGTATGAGGAATTCTAGTTCTTACATTGATTTCTTCAGGTATTTGATCAAATTATTCCTCGGGATGCACAATATGGGGTAATAGGGGTGTATTAATGATGATGTGAAAGTCAATTAAGACTTGGGACACATAATTCTATGTGAAAGTGTGATTAAATACACTTTACAACACTAAAATGAGGTCCACATAGCCTAGAAAGGCACAACATCCAATGTGAATGTGTAAAACAAATTACAACACTAGGCTAAGGTTAAGTTTAATTCACAAGAATTCTAGATTGATGTGAAGATGCAATTAAATATATTTTATAATGTTGAATTAAGGGAAATTGGGTTTATTAAGTCTAGAAAAGCATGAAAGTCTTTTACAACACTTCACAACACCTTTACAAGACATTAATAAATGCATTGTATTCAGTTTGCAAGGGTCCAAGACCTAGTGTGGATGTGAAAAACACCTCACAACAACAAATCAAGGCCTCATTAAGTATAATTTATCATCAATTTTTTCCAAATCAAGCAAGAAATACATTTTTCTATTGTACATTTCTATTGGCCACAACATCACTTTTTCATTCTTGCTTTCTCTCCTTAGGATGTGATGTGCCTTGTGTTCAACTCGCACCATCCTAAGGGGGGGATATCATGTCAAATTTAATTTTCAAAAAATGTATTCAGTGGCCAATAAATCTTTTCTTGAAAATATTTTTAAATATTTTTTCAAAAATTGCATTCTCAACAAGGACCCCTAGTGGAACATGTTTCCTTCATCATGGATTCATAAAGAAAGAACTTGAATAATTTTCCTCTACGGAGGGAGGAAATTTTCATGTGAGAGAAGCTTTGACCTTCCCCTTGCAAAGGGGCATTTTCTTCCTTTCAAATTACTTGATGAAGTGAACACCTTTCGAAAGGATTCCTTAATATTGAATTGATTTGTGAAAAATGCTCTCTTAGTTTCAAATAGTGTGTCCCTTGAGTGGAACCCTTTTCTTTTGAAGGGTTCTTGAGTGACCCCTTTGAATGCTCTTCCTTGAACAATTGTTTGATTGTCTACGTGATTATTTGCTTGTTTTCCTGTATGGCTACATTTTTATTTCTAACATGTTTTATCTGTGGATTAACATCTTACTTTGCAGATGCACTTTTGAAGCTACTTTTAGGTCTGAGAACTAGTGAAGTGCTTATATCCTATAGGATTTTTCCATCATTGGTTTGCTAAACAGAAGGAAAAAAGCACCCAAAAAGGGTGAAAATGCAAAGGGGAGGGGCAGATTTGCCCATGAAAAGAGCAAATTCGTTGATGACAGAGGTGCAAAGTTAGTGAGAAAGTGAATTCGCCCATAATATGGGCAAAGTCACCCATAAGATGGGTGAAATTTCCCACCATACGAGTGGCTCGCCCGCACAGGGTTGACAACAGGTCCAACTAGGGAGGTAGGTGGGTTCACCTATCAGATGAGTGAACTTTCCTGTGCTGGGTAGGTGGGATGATTTTTCCACTAGATGAGAAAACTTTCCCACCCAGGGGAGCCGAGAGGGTTTTCTCGCCAGATGGGCGAACACACTCGTCCCCAAAAGATGGGCAAGCTCACCCGTTGGATGGGCGAACTTGCCCATTCCAAGGACAACAAGCGGGATCGCCCGTAAGATGGGTGAACTCGCCCATCCCAGGGTGATGGGTGGGTTTGCCTAGCAAATGGGTGAAGTCACCCAAATAGGCAACATAAGGAAGAATTTTTCCATAAAATGGGCAAATTTTCCCTAAAGGGCAGAAAGAAAGGTTAAAAGGGAAAATTTTCCCCTGAATTGGGTGAATTCACCCAAAAGGGGGAAATAGGGGTTAAAGGGATGAATTCGCCCCTGAATTGGGTGAATTCACCCAAAAAGGGGGAGAGTGATGTGGAAATGGGTGAAAGGGATTTGAAAGAGATTGAGAAGTAAACCTGGGACAGGGGAAGGAAATAGGGTGAAAGAAAAGGAAATGAAAATGAGGAGACTAGTTGAAAGTGATTGACATGTTGTTTGATGTGAATGCAACATTTTGACTTGATGTAAATGGGGAGGATCACATAGCATTGGGATGAGTAGAATTGCTACATATGGTTGGATGTCCCACTATTAGAGCACATTGAGCACTATTGACTACATTGATGAAGTGAGGGAGCTCAGAGACATCCACATTCCACCTCCCAATAGGGGAGATGATTGTCACCATAGAGGACATGTGGAGGATCTTGCAGTTACTAATAGTAGGCCATCTCGTGAGTTGGATGAGGTCAAAGGAGTAGGAGTTGGACCAGACCCTATGGGCCCTCTTTGGATGAGACAATTTTCCAATTCAGGGGATGGAGTTGGATCTGGATAGATGTTTAGTGATGGGAGCACACCCATTACCATTATACCTCTACAGTCTAATTAGTGAGATTTTTCTGCCAGACAGGAGTGGTCATTTTTGCAGCCTCAAGATTATTTAGGTTGTTAGAAATATTGTGGAGTAGTGGGAGGGGGAGTTCACATGGAGTCCATGCATACTAGCATAGTTGTATAGGGACATGCTCGTGGTGTTCTATTGGCAGGTAGTCAATGTTACACATGTGATGCTATTATATGTTTGGGCTTGGGAGGATATCAGTGTTGGCAGGCTAGGAGTTTTGACTGGAGGGGAGTAGGATCCTACACTACTAGTGGCATACTAGTACAAGACGGATTATGGCTGGCAATTTCACTATCAGGGCATTGGTGATCTAGAGAGATGGAGGAGGAGATTGGATGATTTACGGGAGGATAAGATAGTATGGAGGCCATACATGATGTGGTAGTTCTCTAGATGGAGGGAAGATGAGGAGAGGCATAGAGGATACCTCTACACAGTATCCTATTTGATTGAGAGAGAGCGCTACATATGGAGCTACATAGGGCAGATAGAGTGTTGAGACAGTATGAAGTTCAGTAGGACATCCCTGTAGGACCGTAAAGTTTCAAATGAATCACTCGAGAGAAACCAGGGGGATCTAATTATAGTAGAGTTTGCAAGAACAGGAGTGGGAGGATCTTCTAGAGGTACGTTACCAAGGTAGGAAAGGAGGGATAGATGTAGGGATGATAGTGATGTTCTCCACATGGTGGCCCCATCATCGACCAACACATATTATGACTGTGGACCAGATTATAGAGGCACGTGGCTTCGGTCTAGGGGATGAGTTGAGACTAGCTGGATAGAGGACAACAGAGGAGAGGAGAGGAGGAGGTTGAGGAAGAGGAGAGAGAGGACCGATAAAGGAGAGTGAGGAGGAGAGAAGGATAGTAGAGGAGAGGACTAGAGGAGGTTGAGGTAGAGGAGGGGATACGGGGAGGAGATGGAGGTAGATGCCTTGAGGTTGATCCATTGGTTGTAGTAACATATATACCATCACCACTAGAAGACCCACCCATACTACTGAGAGGGTCCCTAGCAAGGCTGTGGATTTAGAGCAAAGACTAAGGATTCAGAGGCTGAGAGGAGCATGCTGGTGGCTTAGGTGGATAGAGTGTGTATAGAGGGAGAGAGGAGTTACAAGACCTTGGCATATGAGGTAGGACAACATGTGTATGAGGTAGAGACATAGAGAGATGGACCACGAGCTGAGGTGGGTGGGTTATGAGCAGAGGTGTCCAGACTAGAGATAGAGGGTCAAAGAGACTATGGGGAGCTGGCAGATCAGTGTACGCTAGAGAGGAGTGAGTTGGTGGCAGAGGGACAAATTGTAGGATGAGGTTACTAGACTATAGGTAGGGGGATAGAGGGACCATGGAGGGTTGGCAGACTAGGTGTCTATATAGGTCCTAGAGGAGGTGAAGAGAGATCTAGAGGATTTGAGGAGATAGGTGATAGATCTACTGAGGGAGAGGACCGATTAGAGGTAGGAGTGAGATGAGCTTTGTGAAAGAGTATAGGTGGTAGAGTATAATTGGGGATGCAGGGTTGGTGCTAGAGAGAGAGGAGGCTATGAGGGCCCTGTTGTAGACCATGCAGAGAGAGAGATGTAGCATAGGCATAGCTGCATGACCTATAAGGGGAGAGGGACACGAAAGAGGCACAAGTACAAGTAGTGTAGAGAGAGAGGGCTATAATGCAAGAACAGGCCACGTAGGGTGAGGGCAGCGAGACAGGGGTAGAGGTGCATACATTGCAGAGGGAGAGGGATGTAGTATAGGAGTAGGTATGGGTTGTGTAAGAGGAGAGGGACAGAGTGATATATTAGATGTCCTAGATGTGAGAAAAGATTGATCGGTTGCGGTTGGCACATGATGCATGGGTGTAGGAGAGGAGATCCCTATCCAGATTTTAGGATAGGTATAGGGTAGAGCGAGATACAACCAGGTATTAGGAAATAGAGAGATATGAGTAAATGATGGAGGCAAGCTACTATATGGTAGCCTACTTCACAACAATGCTAGATCTCGGATAGCGGGTATTGTCATACATTTGAGCGGTACCCCAGATGCTATCACCGTCCTACTTAGTAGGGACACACACCTGAGGGTATAGCAACTATCGAGAGACCCCTCAACATAGAGGGACAATGATAGATTCACCATAGAGGTCAGATGGGGCTAGCATATGGTAGAGGTGACAGGGATGACAAGATCCTGATTTTTTACATGTGTAGGATGGATGTACAGAGGACAGGGATAGAGGCCATAGGTGCCACAACACAGATTAGCCAAGGATCACTCATTCATTGATGTAGTCTTTGTATTTTATTCAAGGACTATGGATATATGTATTAATATATTTTATGATGGACATTACGATGGACATTATATTTTAAGATTTATATGATATGTGATGACCATTTTTGACACCATGTGCCTTTATGTGATGAATGTTTATTGTATATGCATAAAATTGGTCATATTTAATTATTCCTGACATTTAATTAAATATTTATTATTTAATTAATTCCTCTAAAATTCTTCTACACGTAATTAAATTTAATCAATTTAATTATAGTATTCATTCATTTTATTCTCCCACCATAATTAAATAAATCTATTTTATTTAATTATTCCACATTCTACTTGATTAAATTAAATAAATATATTTTATTTATTTAAGTTAATCTTTTGAATTTAATTAAATCTTTTTAATTAAATTTAAATATCTCTTTTCTTTCTATTTTTAAACTTTCCTCTAATTAATTAATTAATTAATTTTATTTAATTAATTTCATTCTTTCATATTTAATTAAATATTTTATTTAATTAAAGATCTTTTGCTTTCTTTAAATAATAATTAGATATTTTGTTTAATTATGAAATCTTCTGATTTCCTCAAAATCTTAAATATTTATTTAATTAAGAAAAATCAACATGCACTCATAAATAAATAATTGAATTAGATAATTCATTATTTATCTTATCATAATCTTTCCATTTTTCTTCTAAAAAGATGATTTTTAAATCATCTCATCTTATCTCTTCCATTAAAATGGAAAAATCTTGCTTTATTCATTTTCTTCTATTTTCTCTTCAATCTCATCTATCTTCAACCATTTGATCTGTTAGGAATTATCACAGCTGTTGACTAACCCAGCCAATCAAAATCTTCAAAAAACTCTATAAATGCACGTGCAAATCCAAACATTGGTTACAACACATAATGAATACAACATACGTTTGCATTCTTGTAATTTTAGCATTTCAATTCTCATCATAGCATAATCTTGCATTTAGCATAATATGCATTTTTAATCTCATTCTTCAGTAGCCTATTTCATTGAGCTTGGCATTCCAAATTTGAGAGCAACTTGAGCAAAGACGAAATGCTGGAGATAGAGAGCAATAAGACGACTTCGGAGAAGCTACCATAAGAGTTTTTTTATTTGTTTAATCTTCTTTTAGCTTCTTTGATTTAATGTTTTATTGATTGTGTTGTTATATTGATTTAGATTGATCATATTTTCATACACACATAAATTGGTGCCCACCGTGGGGCCTATGCCCCGATTTTAATATTTTCTTGTAGAGTTTTATGGCAGGTTTCCACGCTCTGAGTTCGACATCTAGAAAAATTTTGCATTTCAGCGCATCCGAGACTTTTCGTGGTGCTTCTAGGACTGTAATTTCTTTCTATTTTTTTCAGGTAGTCTAGCACATTTGGGGACTGTTTTGGTGCTTCTGAAGTTCTTTTAGCGCATACGAGGGACAAAATAGTGCATTTAGTCCATCTCACCTTTGTGTTTATTAAAATGGCTGATTTAATAACTATTTTAGCACTTTTAAGGTATGATTGAGTGCATTGGTTGTTTGTTTCTGCGCATCTCGAGTCCATTTGTCTGTAGCTCTATGTTATTTTAGCACTTTTAAGGATTGTTTTGGTGCATTTAGGAAATTTTTGTGGTGCATCTAAGGTCTGTTTTAGCACTTATAAGTTCTGTTTCGGTGCATTTAAGGTCTATTTGAGTGCTTATAAGTTCTATTTTGGTGCATTTAAGGTCTGTTTGAGCGCATCTGGTTGTAACAAAAAAATAGAATTCTGAGTCTGACACATTCCGCAGACATAATTTTCTCTGGTTAAAAAGAAGCAACCCTAGGATAGTCACATCTGGATAAAACTGATCAATCCTAGGATAGGCATGGAATTTAAAATGAAGCATTCTAGGATAGACACCATACAATGATTTTTGTAGTTAAAATTGGACAAACTTGTTTTTGGTGAAGCAATATCTTCACTTAGATTAGATCATTGTGATTGGAATTTAAAAAGAACATTTGTTTGCTTTGTCTGTGGCAATAGGTCTATGCTCTCACCTTAACTTGGTGATCAAAATAACAGACTTGCCTTTTCAATTTCATGCAAATTTATGCTTTATTAAATCCTTTAGAAGGCCTGCCGTAGTGGGAAAAAGTACTCACCCTACGGGAACGACCTAAGTGGGAACAACCAAAGCCAAGTTTTCCAACCCACTATAATCAAAAGTGAATTTTGGGGAAACCCATATTCAATGGTAGTGAGCAAGATAACCATCCCCAAAATCTTTGTTCTAAAGATTGGGAGGTCTCCTGAGGGAGTTTATCTATTGTCGCGCCAAATGGAAACCTTGACTACGAACCATAGTGTAGAAAGCTAGCTGTGTCAGTATCCAGACATTATTTCAATCATAGTGTAAGGGGAGGGAAGAATTTTCCCCCAAGATACTCACCATATAACTGCCAAGGATTGTTTGCTTAGGGGATCCGGTATCCACTTCCGTCACTCTGAGTACACACCTAGAAAAGGAAAAAACACAGGCGCCCTTTCGGGGGTGACATGGCTGTGTGAGTCGACACAGTTCTAAGATGTGGGCTGTGATTGCTATGATGACCTTTTGACTATTAAGAGTGAGTCTGCTTGAATTGTCTTTCATGTGCTAAACCTGTGAAAACACTTGCTGAAAAACATTTTCTCGATCAAACACTTGATGTTAGTATAGGGTTTTAAAAACAACTATGTTTCTCAGAATGTTTGTTGTGTCTTCCATTACATTAACTCAGATAAAAGATCATCCGAAATGAATGTGAAGAACAACAATTGAAACCTTTCAAAATCCACTCACATCTTTGGTCCAGTAACATTCTCAATATTCGTCCTCATGCTTAGGAAGTGGAAATCAACAAAGTTTGTCAAGAAATCAATTTCCACTAGAATCAAGAAACCCAGAAACAATTAGGGTACAAGAAGTCATTGCAAAGAAGAAAATTTTTGTACAAAATTCACCACGTCTTGCTTCATTTCTGTGGATTTCTTCATAGATACCAAGACTTCGTTAGGGGGTTCACTGATGAGTATGATGTAGATCCCTTGGATTCTCAAGCTTATTATCAAAGATTAGCTCTATCTCAACAGCATAATCTTAATCAACCTCTTGAGTTTGAAAATATACCACAACCTTCTATTGAGTATCCCTCACATCCTAGTCAAATCTTCCAATGATCTTGAATTCTTCCTTCTAAAACAAAGATCAAATCTTTAAAAGTGCATCTTCCAAAATAAATTTTCTGATTATTGATTCAACTTCCCCAACAGGATTCTAACATCCTTCATCTTTAGAAGCCATAATCAAGAATTAGGAAACATCTTTGATCATATCATAAGATTCTCATCTTATCATATCAAAATATCATCATTGTCGCACTCATCAAAACTATGATCTAAGTTTAGAAGATTTCTTCAAAATCACATTCCTATCTTCACAAGATCTCAATACATCAAATCGAGGGAGGAAATCCAACCAGAAGGTCATACTCAAAACACTCAAGAAGAAGGTGAAACCAGTAATCCTCTCTACAGTATGAGTCGTAATCCACTTTTCAACAACGACATGGATAATAGAGAAGAAAATCCCTTCCACAAGTACAAAGCCATAAACAATACTACTGTCGATAGTGATGATGAACATGAGGATGAACGCCACCTTAGAGAAGCTGAGAAAGATCCCAAATTTTACAAGGCCATAAAAAAGATCTTGCAATGCGATAAAGAAAAATATTTCCTCTATCTAGCTGACCAAGGAGCTAAATTGCCACATGACTTTAATACTGAGATTTTGAAGAACAAACCTGAAGAAAAACCCCCATCTGATCTTAGTGTTTTGACTCAACAAATCAAAGCACTTCAAGGACAAGTTAAAGAGTTACAAGGGGGAACCACCAAAAAGAAATATACGCTTGAGGAAATTTTTCCTTATCCTTTCGATCGAAGCCTCAACATGATTCCATTTCCCAAACATTGTGAAATTCCAAAATTTGATCGCTATAATGGGAAATCGGATCCAATCGATCATGTTAGAGACTTCTAAAACATGACATTAGAATTCACTCACGAAGACACTTACTTAATGCGATTGTTTCCTAGGAGCCTTGGAGTTCACTCTATGGAATGGCTATCTAAGATTACACCTCTCGTTAGGACATTTGAAGAATTAATCAACTTATTCATATCACAATATGCATACAACATACAACATCAGATCACCATGATAGATCTCTGCAAAGTTGCACAAAAACCTAGTGAATCTTTCATTACTTTTCTTCAGAGATGGAGAAGAATGTTTGCCAGATATCCGTGTCCTGTTCCTGAAAAGGAAAAGATGGTTACCTTCATAAACAGCTTGAATTCAAAGATGAGCTATCATTTAAATTTAGATTGTCCTACCTCTTTTGAGAAACTAATCGAAGATGCTATAACCATTGAAGGTGCATTGGTCAAAAGAGGAACAATAAAACTTGACAAAGACAATCCTAGCTCATACAATCATCACAATAATCAGGAAAATTCTAAATTCTGGGCTCGCAACAAAAATGTGGTGAATGATGGTGTTATTGATGCAAATCAGGTCTCAACCAAGCCATTTGTCCTTGGTATTCTAGATACTGAGTGCAACAACAATGTCAACTTGATAGCAAATCAAGGAAACAATCCTCCTTTGAGAAACAACGTGAATCAAAACTCTACTCCCAATCAAGGGACTGCCAAAAATCAAGGTTACCGAGGAACCAATAACAATAACAACTCCTTAGGGAATACCTCAAATACAACTCCACAACAATTTTCATTCTTCTCGAATAGAAGAACTTACACTTCATTGGGTCAATCTTTGGAATCCGCGTTCAAAGAGTTGATGGCCAAAAATGTCATTACTCTGCCACCTCAAAGAAACTATGAACCTAGTGCAAAACCTCCATCATGGAATGAGGCATACTATTGCGATTATCATCGCTGTAAAGGTCATTGTACAAATAACTGTCAAGCATTGAAGAATACCATTCAAGACTTAATCGACAATGACATCATTACAGTAGAAGGACATCAACAATCAAATGCAGACCACCAAGCATTTCGCAACCCTTTGCCCAACTATCAAAAGGGCGAGTCTTCTGAAAAAAATGTGAATCATGTCAATGATGATCATATAATCAACCATCTCTACATGGACGATGAGCAGGTAAATGTCATCAAAGTCAACAAGAAAGATGGAATATAGAGAAGTTAATGCAACAACGAGGGAACAAGCTAAGGTTGTCTTAAAGGGCACCTCTTTGAAATCCATTGAACCTCCACCTCAACATTCATATGATTTGGTCAACCAACTTCGGAAAACTCCTGCTCAAATCTCTATCTTTGAACTCTTAAAAATTTCCCTAGCGCATAAGGAAATTCTTGAAAAAGCCCTCTTTGATATAACTGTATCCACTGATTTGGATGTGGACCAATTTCAAGCCATGGTAGGACACTTGTACTCACCCACTTGCCTCTCATTCTCTAAAAAATATGACGCTTCCATAGCTCATCCCCACAACTCATCATTATACTTAGAAGTCATGGTCCATAAGTTTCGTGTAAGACGGGTTCTAATAGATGGAGGTGCTGGTCTCAATATATGTACCATGAAATTGGTTAAAGCCTTAGGATTTTCTAAGGACTCCATTGATTTCAGAAGAAAGATCACCATTAAAGCTTATGATGATGAAGAAAGAGCATCCAAGGGTCTAATCATGTTGCCAATTAGAGTGGGTCCTGTTATCAAAAATACTTTCTACCAAGTATTGGATCGTGATCTAGCATACAACATCTTGTTGGGTCAACCTTGGATCCACGAAATGCAAGCTATCCCATCAAAATATAATCAATGTTTAAAGTTTCCTTATGATGGACAGGAAATCACAATATCAGCTAATAATTCCAACATTCAAACTTGTGCCAACATAAAAGACAGTCAAGATACTTTGGTTCCTAACAATCGAGAAGCTCATGCTTGTACTTCTCTAAAGATTGACACACAAATCAGTCAATTAACCAATAGTTTTGATAAGAAATTTAAATTCAAAGACCATGGAGTCGGAGAATATTCTCTTTGTCTTGCCAATTTACCTATATCGCCTCGATCACATGGACAACCGTCTATCACATAACATCAAGTATCAGCAGCATCAACATCAAAGCAATCACCAACAGAGTCAATCACAAAGTTTAATGGACAATTCATCAAAGAGAAATTCCCCATGGAAGATCTTGATGATACAAAAATTATAAACTGGCTCTATAAAGATGACGATGAAGCAGTTTGTAATGTCAAAATACCCATAGACAAATATGGAAAAGGGTATTCAATCATGCAGAAGATGGGTTATGATAAAGGTCCTATCAGAAAAAGGAAAGGAGTAGTTGAACCTATTCACCTCTGCGGACTCGCCACAAAAGAGAAAACTGGATTAGGTTATGATACTCACTCCAAAGAAAGCACATCCAAACAACTACATGGCACTATATTCACGGTGCAAGAAGGCTCAAATTCATGAGAAGCATGTTTGGTAATGGTTCATAACTTCTTGGATAACAATTATGACACAAACTCTGCTAAATATGAATGGGATACCATTTACAATGATGAGTTCTGGTGGGATAAAGAGGTTGATGTAATACCCCAGTATGCCCCAACTCTAATCGAAGGTCAAGGTTCAGAGACCCAAACACAAGAGTCCGAACTACAAAGTCACTATGATTCTAGTGATACTGAGTCAGATATAAACGAACAAGATTATCATGAGGATAGTACCATTATTGACCTACCTCATACCTCGGATCCTACGTTCAACTCCATTATGACCATAACCATAGCCAATTTCACCCAACCCGATTACCCTATACCTTTGATTTATCCTGATCTCATTGATTGGGATTCATCTGAACCTATCAACATACCAATGTTTCCAAGTGATGAAGCCATTGTAAACTTCCCTTCCGGAGAGGACGTAAATGATTGTGCCACTAGCGATTTTCAGCATAAAGTCTTTGACCAGGAGGGTGTCAATTCTCCCAGCTGCAAAAATAAAATTAAAAACAAATGATCTAATTGTGAAAACCAGAATCTGGTAGTATTAGATCAAACAAAAGATAAAATAAAGAGCGTATCGGATGGTGAAAACCTTTTTAAGGCACCAGACAATGGGAATCTTGACACTCTCCCAGAGCATTATCATGAGGGATCACCTATTTTGATTGAGCTTACAAATGCCGTCAATCTTGAAACTTTAGACAAACCAAGAATTTTATAGCTGATTGCATCAATGACAGAAAAATGAATAACAGATTTCATGGAATTTCTAAAAACAAATCAAGTCAACTTTGCTTGTTCTTACGCGGACATGCCCGGTCTTGATCCGAACCATATCATGCATCACTTGTCCATCAAACCAGGGGTTAAGCCTATCAAACAAAAAATCATAAAGATACACCCCCATGTGGCATTATTAGTTAAGGAAGAACTGAGAAAACTCCTTGATGTGGGCTTCATAAGATCGATCGATTATGTAGAGTGGATCTCCAACATTGTTCCTGTATCCAAGCTAGATAAAAGTGTTAGAGTGTGCACAAATTTTAGAGATATTAATAAAGCATGCCCTAAGGATGACTTCCCACTTCCAAGTACTGACACTATAGTTTATTTGACAGCTGGCCATGCCATGTATTCATTAATGGATGGTTTTTCTGGTTACAAACAAATCAAGATTGCACCTAAAGACCAGGAGAAAACAACTTTCACATGTCCATGGGTAACTTATTGTTGGAACGTCATGCCTTTCGGTCTGAAGAACGCTGGGGCTACCTACCAAAGAGATATGACTACAATTTTTCATGACATGATGCATACATTCATGAAAGATTATGTAGATGATATCTTGGCAAAATCCTACACTAGAGAAGGAAATCTGGAAATATTGTCCAAGATATTTGCAAGACTGGAAAAATTCAAAGTTCATCTCAATCCCAAGAAATGTTTCTTTGGGGTCACATCTAGAAAGCTCTTAGGGTATATCGTGTAAGAAAAAGGAATTGAAGTAGATCCAGCTAAAGTTTAGGTGATCATGGAAATACCTCCCCCAAAGAACATTAGTCAATTAAGATCATTACAGGGACGGCTTCAGTCTATCCGTAGATTCATTGCACAACTAGCTGACAAGAGTCTACCATTCACCCATCTACTGCATAAGAATGTTCCTTTCAAGTGGGATAACAAGTGTGCATTTTATTTTCAACAAATCAAACAATACTTAATGACTCCACCAGTTCTAGTGTCACCAAATCCAGACAAACCATTGATCTTATATATTGCAGCAACAGAAACATCCTTGGGTGCATTGCTAGTGCAAGAAGAATCCATAGGAAAAGAACGTGTTATTTATTATATCAGTAGAACACTCACAAGTCATGAGCTCAGCTACACTACCATCGAGAAGGATTTTCTAGTAGTAGTCTTTGCTTCACAGAAATTTTGGCATTACATGTTAACTCATACAATCAATTTGGTTTCAAAGATTGATCCACTCAAATATTTGTTAAGCAAAGCATCATTGACATGAAGGTTAGAAAAATGGGTAATGATTCTGAGTGAGTTTGACATCCATTATATTAATCACAAGGCAATCAAAGGACAAGTTATTGTTGATCAACTAGCTGAAGCACCACTGCAAATAGACCATCCTTTGCACATTGAATTTCCAGATGTTGTTGTCTTTACTGCCGAATCCAAACAACCATGGTCCTTATATTTCGATGGTTCTTTCACTCAACATGGATCGAGGGCAGGCATACTTTTCGTCACCCCTCAAGGGAACACCATTCCTCGATCATATAGGTTGATGGTTCCATGCACCAACAACATAGTTGAATATGAAGCATTAATCACGGGACTGAAGATTGCATTAGAATGGAGGATTACGGAACTACAAGTGTATGGCGACTCACAGTTGGTCATTTATCAGATCAATGACGAATATCAGACAAAAGATGATAAAATGTTGCCATATAAAAAGATGGTTGATGACTTCAAGAAGTACTTTGTGGACGTCAAATTCACAAAAATTCCAAGGCTTGATAACAAAGTAGTTGATGCCATGGCTACGATCGCATCATTGTTGCAGCTCCCAGAAACTCAGACTCACAATGAATTTCTGGTGGAACAATCATTTACACCTGCCTATGACACACCCGAAAGCCAAATCATTTGCCACTTGGTAGGATCTGATTCACCTTGGTATGGCAAGATTTATGCCTACCTAAAAGATGACATTTTACCACCTGACTTATCTCGTAACCAAAAGAAAATTTTTATTCGCCAATCTTCTCGCTACACCCTTATTGCCAACAGCCTTTATCGATGTGGTCTTGATGGTACTTTTCTTCGATGTCTTGAACGTGACGAATCTAACAAAGCTTTACAAGAAGTTCATAGTGGCATTTGTGGTACTCATTCGAGTGGACTGACCTTATCAAAGAAACTAATTAGAATAGGTTACTATTGGCCTACAATGGAAAGGGAATCATTCACTGTTGTGAAACAATGCTCAGAATGCCAGATTCATGGGAATCTCATTCATGATCTTGCACAAGAACTATAACCATTCACGCCAACCTGGCCATTTTCCCAATGGGGGTTATATCTAGTAGGTAAGATACATCATTCGTCATCGAATGGGAATAAGTTCATCTTCACAGCCATATAATATTTTACCAAATGGATTGAGGTAGTACCTCTGACTAAAGTTACTGGAAAACAAATATCATCATTCATATTGAACTATATCATTTGTCGGTATGGCATTCCCAACTCCATTATTACAGATAATGGACAACCTTTTAAGAATCAGGATGTGGATGAACTTTGTGAGAGATTTCTCATTCAGCACAGATATTCAACACCTTACTATCCACAAGGAAATGGCCAAGCAGAGGCCTCAAATAAAACAATCTTGAAAATCTTGAAGAAGACTGTGAATGATGCAAGGAAATATTGGCATGTACAACTCAATCCCGCCTTATGGGATTATAGAACTAGTGTCTGCACGCCAATAGGAGCAACAACATTTTCTCTTGTCTATGGAGCAGAAGCCATCCTACCTCTAGAAGTTGAAATCCCATCACTCAGAGTATCACTAAAAGGTCTCACAACAGATGATGAATACAAAGTTTCCTGACTCTAAGAACTAGAACTCCTAGATGAAAAGAGACAAAGAGCAGCTGACCATTTGAAAGCATACCAGCAGATGATGTCTCGCAGCTACAACCACAAAGTAAATCCATGTACCTTTCAAGTGGGTGATTTGGTTTTAAAAGAAAACCCACGAAATCAGCAAGATAGAGAAAAGAAAGGAAAATTTGAACCAAATTGACTAGGTCCTTATGTGGTTATCACTGTTTACGGTTCAGGAGCATACAAACTATCAACGCAAGAAGGGGACATGTTTGATGAACCCATCAATAGTATGCATCTGAAAAAGCATTTTGTATGAAGCAGTTATCATTGACAGAAAAAGTCCTAAAAAAAATCCAAAAACAGCAGAAAAAGTTCTGAAGAAAATCCAAAAACAGCAGAAAAAGTCCTAAAAAAATCCAAAAATAGTAGAAAAAGTCTTGAAGAAAGTCTAAAAATAGCAGAAAACGTCCTAAAAAAATCCAAAAACAGCAAAAAAAGTCCTGAAAAAAATCCAAAAATAGCAAAAAAAGTCCTGAAGAAAATCCAAAAACAGCAAAAAAGTCCTGAAGAAAATCCAAAATAGCAGAAAAAGTCCTGAAGAAAATCCAAAAACAGCAGAAAAATTACTGAAAAAATGGTTGTAACCTTGGTAAAAACCTAGCAAACAGGCATCTTAGTAGTGTAAAAAATAAAAAATAAAAATAAAAAATCATAGGGTGAAAACCTACAACAGACAGTCTATTAACATGAAAAATGCAATAAAAACAAATAGTGAAAATCTGGCAAACATACGCTATTTGTATCTCTCTATCTATTAGTTCATATTCTGCACTTCACTTTTCAGCTTTCCTTTCCATGCATTTTCCCATCATCTTAGGTCCATACCAGCATCATGCTATCATCATTTTCCTAGAACAATAACGTCTTACCATGGCTTGATTATTGTACATATTCATTCTAGCGAGTTGTGTCAATACTGGGGGCAAATGTTGACATATTGGGGGAAATCAACTTTTAGAAAACAACTAGACAAGGACATCAAATCAAATCACAAAAACAAACAACCAAATCAAATCACATGAACAAACTATCTAATCATCGATCCATGTCACAACAGTTTTCAATAGGAACCATATCATGACTCATATCTGGATGATCTAAAATCTGAATAATGTTGGGAATAATAGTTTTTCATTTTGAACTATGGTTGTTTAAATTTAGATATCATCTCTCTAGAGTACACTCGATGATGTACTGAACTAGAGTGGCAAGGAAAGAGGATGATTTTTTCTTTGTCTATTGTCTTGAGGTTAACTATCTATCTGTTGCAAATTATGTCGCAAGACATGATTTCCAAAGCAATATCATCGATGAAAGTTCCAAATTTGCATCAGATGGTGGTTAGTCTTTGTCTGTTTATGCAAGAAATGCTCAGGTCATCTCGGTTCAATTATACTTCGATGCTTGTGTTCACTTGCTATATCAAAAATCATGAAAGTTGTACTCAGGTCATCATTGGTGCTTGTACATACTTCCAACATTTTAATGCTCTATGATGATCCAAGAAAGCTACCAAAAGGCTCAATGATTGGTTTACTTCATTTAGTTTCATTTCATTTTAGATTAGTGTACATATATCTGCATAATGATTTGCATCAACATTTTTAAAGGGCTAAACAATAACGTCAACGACTATCATGTATCTTTGGACTATTTGTGGAGGACATTCAAACATTTGTTTCATTATCACCTCTCATTTTGTTATCATTTCATCTCCATTATCACTTCATAATCATCTCATATCATCTATCATCTTCATATCATTATCATATCCATTATCATTTTACCATTTCATTTATCATTTATCATTTCATATCATTTCATTATCATTTTATCATTTCACTTATCATTTATCATTTTATATCATTTCTAATTATCATTTCACAATCATCTCATATCATTATCATATCCATTATCATTTATCATTCATCATTTCATTATCATTATCTTTCATTTCATTGCATATCATTTATCATTTCCATATCATTTCATTTAACATTACCATTTCATATCATTCAAGGTCAATATCATTTCTAATTTTATATCATTTCATTATCATTTTATCATTTCATTTATCATTTATCATTTTATATCATTTCATTATCATTTTATCATTTCATTTATCATTCATCATTTCATTATCATTATCTTTCATTTCATTGCATATCATTTATCATTTCCATTTCATGTCACTTATCATTACCATTTCATATCATTCAAAGTCATTATCATTTTAGCATTTCACTTATCATCTCTCATTTCATTTTCATTATCATTTCAATTCCATTTCACTTATCATTTATCATATCATTTCATTTAACATTTCCATTTTATTTATCATTCATCATTTCATTATCATTTCATGTCATCATCCTCTATCATATTATTTCATTAACATATCATTACATTATCATTTCTGCTCGTTATCATTTATCATTTCATCACATCATCAATACATTTCACAACATATCATTTATCATCTTATCATACATCTCATTATCATTAACCATTTCATTTCAGATCGTCATTATATTCATCTCATCCTATCATTTTCATATCCATTCATATTACAAAGTCATAACGCATATCATAAACAAAACATTCATTTTCCATCATATCATCATTATTTATTTACGTTTGAAAATCCAAAAACAAACATTCCATACATACATCTTCATATCATTTTTCAAATAACATTTTTTCATACAACATATCAAATATCCCATGACATATTTTTACAATCACATCATAAGTCATCCACCTGCATGACATCATTAATACGCATCATCAATCATCATCATAAACATATCATACCAAAATCATCTTGCATATCATGTTAATCATCAAATCATTCAAATGCATACCAAAATCCATAAACAAATAGAAATCAATGCATATCACATAATCAACAAATCATGATAGACATCAATCATCTCATAAATGCACATCACGTCATCTAAAAAAATCATCGCCGCTGCATATCATCACTCATCAAAAATGATACAAATGTCCAATGTCGAAAGAAACTAAACAAGTCCAAAGAGAAATACATGGGATATGATAAAAAAAATGGCATATACAGGTTCCAAAATGGATATACATCATAAGGCTAGCTGGTCGATGCCCCTGATGGAGCTGGTCCGGAAGGAGGTGGCCTACCACTGGTATTTGCATCAGGATCCCGCTGAGGTCCGGTAACCCCTAGGCTCTATGT